>OY740776.1:50413024-50645524 GCA_963513935.1 Aphrophora alni | reverse complement strand
CCTGTCTCTCTCTCTCCCCTCACTGTGTCTCTCTCTTTCCCTCCATGTCCCAATATCACTTTTAAACTTTTTCTTTCATTATACACAATTTATGATTTACAATTATTTATTTATTTTTAGTTACTAGTATTATTGATATATACATATTGATTTACTGCTTCTATTTGTATTAGTGAAAGAATAAAAATATATTTTACTTTGTTTTATTCTCTGGGAGTAACATAAACCAAGGACTAAAATGTTCCTTGGACTAAATGTCCAAGGACTAAACCAAGGACCAAGCTATAATATAAGCTTCAATTTAGGTTTGTCATCTCCTGGAAGAGAATGATATTAACAGTTTGAATTCCTTTGAGTCTCAAATATTAACAAATGCACATTTTAAGTTTCACCATATTCTTTTTATATTGTTCAAAACTTGATCACTATTCTAAATCACAGAGTAAAATAAAGTGTCAGTTTATCAATCTCGTTTACTTTCAACACATTACAGTATGTGTCATACAAGAGATAGCCGAACTACTACTCAACCTGTAAACATTATAGTGTAAAACAGCTGTTGTGCTGTTTCACTGTAGATGCCAGCCTAGCCAGTAGCATAGCTAGATCTTTCGGCACCCAAGACAAGATGCACATAACGGGTGTAAGAAAATAGTTTTCCATTATAGCTATTAAGAAGTTTATGATTTGCATAAAACCACAGACAAGAAGAAAAAAACTTTTCCAAAACATTAAAATAAATACTAAAATTATAATAACTTTATTATAAATACATACACATGAATCCCATAAATTGAACAATACAAATGTAAACACATTTCACTGACAATGTCATCATCCTCAGTAACTAATTGCTACGTTGTAGTGATTAAAATAATATTTTAATAGTTAGAAAAAAAAATTAATCTCCTCATTTATGTACATACACTTAATTATTATGTTTATTTTATAATTACAAGAAATAATTTATAAAATCAAAATACTCATAATTTTACTTTTATATCATAGAATTTGAAGAAGGAAAGAAAGGAAGCATTGCTAATTTTAACTTATAGTATCCTCAAAGTTTTGATCGTTTTCCTTTCAAATTGATTTAAGAGGTAATCAATTTAACTTTATTTGCAAGATATTACAATACTAGTAAAGTTCTCAAACTACACTAAATTCCTTATCCTAGAACACCCAGAATCATTGGTGCCTCAGGGTAGAAGCCTTTCCCATACTTCTGTCAGTACTACTCAGTAATTTGCTATCAATGCACACCGAGGCTGCTAACAAGGCTCTGGTGATCAGTATAAATCTCTCTTACCTCATTCATTCTTACTACCAGAAACACTCGGCATACCTAATATTCAGTCGAGGCTTTACTTTTGACTTTCCTATATCTTTTCTGTCCCAAGAAGCTCTGGGCACATGTAGACATTTATTTATTCTTGACTCCATCTGTCTTCACAATCTGCTTATTCCCCCCAATCCGATGCATTGGATACGTTGTCAGAGGGAAGTCTGACCATTAATATCCACCATATGGATAACAGGCACCAGTTGTATGGGATGGGCTTAAAACCTCAGCTACAAATTTGGAGAAATCCAACTTTTTTGAAAGGAAAACTAATATCTTAGCCTCTTTCCAAGCTGAAAAGAATTGTGTGGCATTGCATATATTGGTGAGGTACCTGAGAGCCGTTTCCAATAACTTTTTGAGTGTTGCATTGCCGATAGTGTCTGATCCAAGAGTTTTCCTGGTCTTTGTTTGTTATTTTAACTTTATTGTGTATTGTAGAAGATTACTTCCCTTTTATATTCCATAACCTATTTCGAATTTGATCTACCATTATCTAAATTTGATGGGCTAACCTTATTTTTACCTTCCACAATTCAAATATTGTTCACAATCATTGAGTGGTTAGTCCAATTTCCTGTAATAAATGCAATTCAATTTATCTAAACAAGTTTTAAAGCAATAATTTGTTTCCATATGAAATAACATTACATTATCTATTTAAATTTGTTTACTTGGTTTTTTAAATTAGTTTATTTGGTTTTTTGAAATGGAACATTCATTTTCATAGAACATTAATGGGCTAACCTTATATTTACCTTCCACAACTAAATATTTTGAACAATCATTTAGTGGTTAGTCCTATTTCCAGTAATAAATATAATTCAACCCATCAAAACAAGTTTTAAATCAATGTGTTAAATTAGCAATTAGTGGCAAGAAGTGCATTCTCATGCCATCTGTTGCAAACAAGAGAAACTAAACACTTACTTTTTATGTTTAAACCGAAATACAGTAGTCTTCTGCTATCTAGTGAAATGTTTGTAAACTAAAAGAAACTGAACTATAAAATCTGTAATTTTAATTCTTTTTTTTCATAATGTGCTGCCATCTCTGTACATAACATTAGAACTAAAATTATATATAACCGAGAGGTGCTGCTTAACGTAATTTCAGTGAACTAGACGTTTTTGTCATATCCTTTCTCAGTTCTTATTCTTCTTATATTTTGTTTTCAAGAACATCAAAAACCAAAATAGTAACGATTTGTAGGTTAATTTCATGTTCAAGTTATTGTGCATTGGTTTTGATTTTTGTGTTGGATTAGTTTTTGTTTAGGAGTGTCTTTTTTTAAAAATAAGTCATCTTAAATTAAGAATAGAAATTAAAAGTTGTTAAGTAGTTTATTAACTATGCGATTAATTAAAGTTAGATTTCATGGTCAGCCTAACCCAACCCAACATTGTGAAACAAAATCATTTAAAAAGAAGATTTAATTGGCTGTACAAATTTTGACTAAATTATATGCCATGGTTGCTGGCTTATTTAGGATTTGTCATAAAATATACATGACTGTATGTTTAATTGCCATGATTCGTGATTGAAACTAAAGTTGGTAAATAAAATTACCTCTTGGGGAACCAATCTAAATGAATAAAACTCAAGTATTCTGATTGTTTATCTACCTGTCACTAATATATTAAAATATTTGTTTGACTTAGGCCTAATCTCTGTAATGGTTTGTTTCTAATTTTGTATATTAATCACTTGGTGAATTAATGTAGGCTAATAAAATTAGGTATTGTCATTGGCAGTCTGTTATTATGTTTAAAATTTATGAATTTTTTTCCAAATAGGCTAGGGCTAGATGGATTATGATAACAACATTTGTCTATTTTTTGAAACTTAAATATTGTTTGTATTTTATTTATAAAAATAAAATCTACAACTTTTAAAATAAATACACTAGTAGAAAATGTATTGTGAAAGAACTAAAATGTTGATGTTTTGTTATTAGTCATTTTCAACATTTCGAGACCTTAGGGACAGATTTAGACCATTTTAAGAATTATATGAATGTTTTCTGTTTCTTACAGTATGGGATATTTTTATATATGACACATTGTCACAAGAAAAGGTCACCCAATTGTCTCAAAATTTATAAGTTTGTTGATGTGTAGGCGTCTAACGAAATGGTTGTTTTAAGCAAAATTGCTTGATTAGTTGCGGGTAAAAAAGGTTAGGTCCTAAATTTAAAAAAAAATATTGTAATCTTTCACTTTTTGAGTTTATTTATTTTGGAACACTATGTTCAATTTGATATGGGTTTGTGAATGATTTAGGTCATTAGTCCTAATTCATAATAAACTGAAAATACTATATTTTTGGATTGATTTTTTATACAACTTACAATAATTTATTTTTGTTTTTTAAATTGTTGTCAAAATTTTGTAAAATTGCTCTTATCAACACAAGAATTTAACTTAAATTATAAGTACCCTCAATGGCTTACTACAATGAACAAAAATATAGTATAATTTTGAGTTATAGTTATCTTTCATATTTCCTAACAGCCTCTCTCGACCAACTCTTGTTCTCTTCCAACCTCTACGCTAGAGTATTCGAGGCCTGGTATTCTTTTTTACTTTTTTTTTTATACGGCGATGATGACCGAGAAAGTTTGCTTTTAAATAACTAAGAAAATGAAATTATTGGTAGGCAGTATATTTGTACAGAAAAAACAAAAAGTATGTAGACCTATTTAAGTAAACTTTTATAGCTTATATGAAAATATTTATATTGTTTCAGGTGTGAAGGATCGTGGTTGATTCATTCTAATTGATGTTAAAATGGATTCATCTACATTTAATATAAGCATATTGTTTTCATGGTATTTCATCTTGCCAGCTCTCTGTAAATTTCTATACTGGCATTTTACCAAGACATTCAATCACTGGAAAAACAAAAAATTATTCCATCTTGAGCCATTTATTTTGTTTGGAAACATAAAGGATAGGATTTTGTTTCGCAAATCATTTCATGAATTCCAACTTGATGTGTATAATAAATTAAAAGGAAATAGGATTGCCGGTAAGTTAAATATTTAAGATGTAGGCCTAAATATTAATATTACGATAAAGCAAAATGTAGCTGAAATATCTAAGAAAACAAAAGAAGTTTTGTGATAGGCCTAGTTGGTGTCATGAAAGTATCTATTGCAAAAGGTATCATTGTATAGATAACATGATAGTCGCTATCACACTGTCATGACAGTTTTCTTACACTTTATCTCATTTGACTAGATAATCGGGCGTAATTTTGTGACAGTAAATGGAATTGTCATTGTAAAAACTGTGTACACCATTACCGTTGTGTTAATATATGCATGACAGTACCTGTTAGATTTGCTGGTTTTGAATCTGTTGTTTTTAAAAATTATGTTGAAGTTATAAAAATGAGTGATCGTTGGAATGGTCTCTTAAATTCTTGATGGAATACCAGCATTTTCCTTGTCTTTTTCAGGAAACTCTTTTTTAAATCAGACGAAAAGAGAACACAGAAGAACAAATCCTGCTGTTATTAGGTGTGAATGGCATTAAAATACTTCACGATAAAATCAGAAATATTAGATATACCTACAACCAATAAGTGGCCAAAATAAGGAACTAAAAGGATATCGGATCACTGTAATTACTTTAGTGTTGGCCATACTACTATTATAATATTGTCGCAGTATTCTTACGACGTATAGACATCGTACTATCATGACAGCACTATTGGCACATATTCATGAGGGTATTTTTATAATAGTACTACTGTATCATCATATTTGAGGGTTTATTCATCAATATTTAGTGTGAGCGGTTCTAATAAATTAGGAAAAACTGCACTGCAGATATTGTGGGCGAATTGGTCATCAGTTTTAACAGTAGCGTATAGACAATGAGGATTTTAAATCCACATTAGAAATATATTAAACAATTCATTTAACAGAAATAAACAAGGAATATTTAGCATTTAGAACAGGTTAGGTAAGCTTAATTTTAAATTAATTTGTTGTAACTATAAATTATCTTAGCCTATTTTACTATATAAATAATTTGGTAAAAGTTTACTTTACCTATCATGAGATTAAATAAAAATTTATACTTAATTCATTTAGTATAAGCTTTATATTGAAAAGGAAAAATAGTATTTTTTTAGCAGAATTGCTTTTACACAGGATAAATGAAAAATAGGCTACCAAATTTACATATACAATGAAAATTTGGAAGTGTCATATTCACTTCTAAAATGGTAATTTTTAAGCATATTTTAAAAGAAACTAATTTTCAACCTTGATATTTCGATCAAAATATTATGTAAGAATCTAATTTTTAACTGTTAAATTTAAATATCAAATCACTAGATGGTGTTGGTCAACGAGACTTTGACTATATTTTAATTATCGAAGTAAAAACATCATTAGGTAAAATACCCAAATGACATTGAATATCAAGATTCATGTTTTGTTATTATACATTTTTCGGACATTTGCCATCATTTGTGTGTTAAAAATCAAATTGTCCGATGATGGCAAATGTCCGAAAAATGTATAATAAAATTGAACTTCCATCATTAACAAATAACTTCAAACAGAGAAAAAGATTCATGTATTGTATAACTCATAATTTTTGAACATCAACAGTTTATTAAAATATGATGATTTTGATAGTTTAATATTGTATATAAAACAGTATTTCATGTAAATAACAGTTGCATTATATTAATATAATAGATCTTTCCCTACCCAAACCTGTCTTTGATGAAAAAAACATATCACGTATTAAGTTATTATATATTTTTTCATAATATTCCTATTTTATGGCAAAGTAAAATTATTGCCAAAAGTTGTATTTTGGATGGACAAGTAGTCTGATTGATAATCGATACTAACTTAATTGTGTAATATTACAGTAGTTGATCATATGTAATTATATCAGTGACAGCAATTCTCTAGACTGTATTTAACTTATTGTTATGCAAATTTGGTACTTTTCATTTTCAATTTGTATAGTGAAAGAGTGAATTGAACCTGGGAGAATTTTGTATCTAATCTTTGTAGGAAACTTGTACCATTAAATTAATCTTAGAAATCCAGTTTTGTTGTAGTGGAGTTGCTACAGCGCAAGTGCAGTTATGAGTTTTGTTAAGTTAACATGCGTTAACTGATGAGTAACTAATGTACACTTAACAAAACAGTCACTAGTAAAACAGAAAGAAAAATACAAAAACTCATTACAAGAAAGGTTAGTCAAGAAAATCTACCAATGTCAATTCACATATGATTATGTGTACTATATAGGGGAGAATTTTAGTTTGAATTGAAATATCTTATGGTAGTTGTAAGACATATATGCTATTCCATATAAATAATAGTTTAATTTATAAATAAACTTAGCCTTACTTGTTTTGAATGAAAAAATATTAAATAATTGTAATTATTTAATTGAGTAAAGTTAAATTCTTCCAAAAGCATTTATTATGAATGATCAAGATATGTGCACAAATTGTGATCCTTAGAACACAATTGATGATTGGGCTTAGTTCAAATTTGATTTATTTATGTTGGTACTTACTTTTTAATTGATTTTACAGATAGAAAATAATTGTTTTGGAAAATATAAACATGTTTTTAATGGATATTCCATAAGAAATTATGAAAAATAGCAATTTTTTATGACACCATATACACATATTTCAAACTATATTTATAGTCCATATCAAAAGCTTGCTCGTTTTGCAAATCTCTAATTCATTAAACGTTCTAATGATTTCAGGTTTTTATGACTGTCGTAGACCAACGCTGATGTGTTTAGATCCAAACATCATCCGGCATAGTCATATCTAGGATTTTGATCACTTTGTAGATCGTCCGACGATGAAGTTCCGTGATTCTCCATACATAGGCTACAACAAATGGTAATCAATTTGAATGGTGAAAATTTGAACTCTGTAAGACAGTTGATGACACCAGCGTTTTTTTCAGACAAATTGAAAGCAATGGATGTGGCTGATCAGGTGATTGGTTATTTAGAGAAATCTATGGAAATAAATAGTGTAATACTAAACTTTGGTAGGTTAGACTTAACTTAGTTACTAGTAAATGTTATCATAGATATCCTATTTCAGAATATTTATCAACCATCTACAATTTTCTAGGCTGAAAAAAACTTGAACACTAATATAGTATCAGGGTCGATTCTATGTCGGGGATCTAACCCAAGACTTTATGAAGAAAGGTGTAGATTCAGCTAGGCTACCTGAGGATTGCCACACTCGTACTCATATCAAATGAATCCTCTCAGAGTTGTAACAATGAGTATGAATCATGAGATAACGTAGCTGCATCAACACATTACTTCATTTAGTCTTTGGATTAGATCTCTTGCTTTCATCTCTCTTGACCAACTCTTGTTCTCTTCCAACCCTGAAGTTATTAGGGTATTAGAGGGCTAGAAATCTCTATGAGTGTGAGTTTAACAAGAGTAGAAATTATAATTTTTTCAAGAATTCTCTACACTAGTTGCTATTCTCTAAGGCCCCTAAGTAAAGTGATTCTTCATCGTTTATCGCCACTTACAATAAGAACAAATAATTAATTGAGATCTGAAATGCTATTATAATAAAGTTATTTATCAAATTATTTTAAAAGAAGCATCACTTTGAGGTGCCAATTTATAATATTAATTATTTAAATCCCTTTTTTAAAATAATAAAACAAAAAATCAAATATTCATCAAAGGTTTTACAAATTTTATTCAATTTATTCATTATTCTTATAAAACAATTTATAACATGTACAAATATTTATATAAAATTACTAATTAATTTATTTTAAGTTCTCTCTTGCAGTTTACTGATCCGGACTAAAAGTTTTATCACCAACTTCTCAATAATCATAATTAATTGTTTATAATTTTTTTAATTCAGTTAGTATCAATCCGGTACTCATAAATGAAAAAAAAAACAACTTTGTTTGGAAAATTATGTTTTAATAATTTTTTAAATATGTGGTCATATAACAGAAATAGCCTTTTTGTTCCAGTCTACCTTTCTATAATGCTAATTATTTACTATAACGCCCCAATTTAGATTCCCCCCCCCCCTGTCTTCTAAGAATAAGAACATTTTATGTGAACATCAAAGTTTTTCACTGAAAAAAACATAATTTCAACTTTTCTAGGTTAAGGTCCATTAAGTGAATTATGTGTTAAAATAGGTTTGTAAGCGAATTGTTTTTACCTTACCTGTTGTAAATAAATATATATACAATAATTAAAAAAGTTGTATCAACAGTCATCACCCATCCAAGTACTAAACACGCCCAATATTGCTTGATTTTGGTGATCTGATACAAGTCTGGCCAGGTGCTTATCTGAATGTCATTGACAAACGTCGCATGTGGCAAGGATGGTTCTTATTCAGTGTCCTATATCCTTGAAAATAAAACTTTCCCTTAATATATCCGAACATTTCTTCGCACCACAGTGTAAATAATAGAAATGGCATTCCCATATTAGTCGGTTTATGAGATGTTCTGGCACTAAAATGAACCATTGTTGGTTTAAACGCTTATAAAGAATTTCTTGGTATAGTCTATAGGTAGTATATATATTTTGATTTGAGTCTGAATTTGAATTTAAGTTTATTATTGTTTGTTGCCATACCGACTACTGTTAATTATAATTTATTAAATTACTCACCGTCCAGTAGTTTTTTGCGTTTTTTCTCAACGACGGCCGTTTCGGCTATTCAGCCATTATCTGGAGTCCAGATACAGATAGTGTACCTACAAGATGTGTTTTATTGTGTCTTCTATGTGTATGTGTATTGCGTGTATAACTGTGTGTTGTGAACTTTTATGTTATAACGAGGAATAGTAAATGTCCTGAAACTGAACACTTGAAAATGGCTGAATAGCCGAAACGGCCGTCGTTGAGAAAAAACGCAAAAAACTACTGGACGGTGAGTAATTTAATAAATTGAATTTAAGGTCCGAACAATGTCGACTAAATTTGGATTTTGGTTCTGATGTGTTGCCATGTTTTGTAGTTCAAATTGTAAATTATGGTCCTGTATTATTCTATTCATATATGCCATCATAAGTTCTTGATGGTCAGCAATTTGAGTTGTCATTGATTGTAATTAGAGTTTTCAGCTTTAAAATAATTGAGAAGTAGAATAATTTTACGATGTTATTTGTTATCTTTCTTTATGTTGAACTATTCCAAAAAATGGCTGGTATCATGTATTTTGCTAAAACTAGTATTTTGAATTCTAAAAGTATTGACAATTTAATTTCAAAGTATTGAAATTGTATGTGTTGTAAGTTTGGTGTGGGAAAATGTTTGAAGGTGATTAAAATTATACAACTGTACAAAATTTGTGACATATCTTTGTAGGTATATATTCTGTAGAACATGTGCGTGTCTAAATTTTTAATTTAGAACCTACAATTCATCACTGTTATTTCCCATCAAAACTGTGACCACTTTTCTAAAATTAATTAAATTTTTATTGACCGCTACGTTACAATAGTGAAACAATTGATAGTAAGTATACTATCAACACAGAAAAACCACATAATATCAACTGTTGTAAATTTTATTAATGTAATACAAAATTTTAGCTAAGAAAAACAAAACAATTTCTATATTCATGAAAAATAATAAAAATTATGGCAGTTATTATAGTCAAATATAGGCTTTGGTGAGGAGCCTTAACCCCATACTGCTCCTATGTCTCTGATATAAGTAAAATGTGAATTCATTATAAAATATATGGTTTTTAGTTTCAAGATATATACATGAAACATACTGACCAAGTTAAAGAAAAAAAAAAATCACTCATGTCCACTACAGGAGTGTTTAGACACAAACTTATAAATCAGCTGATGAGATGGTAAGGAAATGACAGATTTTGTTGTTTTAGACGGTAATTATGTTTATTAACAGAATGTAACTCACACACATTAAGCTGGACAATTGCCATATATTCTAAAAAAATATATCCAGAAATGTGTAATGTATTAAAGACAAAAATTATTTGTGTCATTATTATCTACATTTAATGAAATTTAAAGATTAGTAACACAATCCAATGCTAAAAATTGTAAGCAAAAGAAAATTAGACCTATTTGACAAACGGTGTGTTTTCAAAATTTGAACTTTTATTGTTAGGTGATAAATTAATTCCTAAATAGATTTTGCTTAAAACTGCCACACATATTTCATGTTTATTATAGGATTCGATGAATATAAGTAAGATTCATTATAAAATATCTGTTTTAGTTTCAGGATACACCTCCAGTATTCATGAAACAAACTGATATAGATAGAGAAAATATATTTCAGTCTTCTCAAATACAAGAGTGTTTGGACACAAATTTACAACAATATTATGGATTAGGTGATATCTGGTAAGAAAACAACTGATTTCTGTATTTTACAAAAATAAATATTTCATTAAGTGTGGGCCTTGCTTGTAGCCATATTGAACACTGTGTTTGTTAGTTAGCTGCAAGTGAAGATGATTTCTAATGTAGAACATCTCTGTCATGGAAATACCAATATTAAACTATGAATTACCCATTGATGTACTGTGCTTTGAACATATTACCTGTACTGAGTGCATCATTACCCTTAGAACTGGGAGAAATTTTTTTCTGTAATGGCAGGAATTTTTAGTCAGTTTACATGAGTAGTATTTTCAAAAAAATCATATCAATATTTGAATGCACCCAAAATGTTGCGTCATTTTGTTTTAAACATTATTGGTACTATAATACTAAAACGAAAATAATTTTATTGTTTTAAATTTTGTTTTTGTGTTTCAAAAGGAGAATAATTTTATTATCTTTTCATGAATTATATACTTTACAAAATTTTCAAAATTTTTGAAGCTAGGACAAAAAGTAAAACAAAATTGCAGTTTGAAAACTATTTTTCTCAAAGAGAATGTCATTAATGCGATACAACTTTTGCACAAACAAAAACTAACTAAAATTAATCCAAAACAACTAAATTGTGACAGTTTAGCTGTAAACCAAACTGTCACTAGATCAGCAGTTTTTATAAGCTAAAGTGTTGTCAACATAGTAAAATCTAAAACATGAAATCATAGAGTAGAATTTCAGCTTTTCAATGCTAGGTATCTAGATTGAAACAACCAAATCTTTATTGTAGAGTAACAGCTGTGTAACTGTGGCTTTTGTAACAGTGCCACCACAGGAAATAAACTAACAGTTGCCAGATCTACAATTAAATTGAGTTAAATAATTATCTAAAAAATAACAAGCTTTTAAGAAATCTGTTTTAGAGGAAAATAAAATAATATATGGTACAAATATTTACTTAGCAGTGGCTTATTGCTGTTAATAATAACAACTGTCAGAGAGGAAAAATGAGATAAGCAAACAAGATAGGAAACAGAATTAGGGTGCCCAATGAGAGAAGTTGAGTAGAAAAGATATGGTAAAGGTGATAGGGATTTTGATTGGAAGAGCGTAGATTACTGATTGGTTGTTAGAGGAAGTTTAACTGAAGGTCAGTTAAGAGTTCCAGTAGCGGTTTTAATTGTTACCACTCTTAAGGTGCCATATTTTCCTGGTTGTGTTTCTAAGACGCGGCCAAGCAAGCAGATGAGTTTGATGGTCATATATTAAGTCTCTTACCGACAGATTTTTAGAATAAGTTGCTCATTTTAATATTTAAAGTATGAAGATATTCTGTGCTCCAGTGCTTCCAGAGCTGTTGCGAAAGACATTGAATTAGTTGTCATTGTTTTAAGCGGTTATGCGAAACATCTGAAATGTTTTCCTCAGGGAGAGTTAGTAATGGTTGACCAATTAGGAAATGGCCAGGCAAAAGAGCAGACAGATCATTAGGGTCATTTGGTAACAGGATTAAGGGTCTAGAGTTTAATATTGCTTCCACTTTGTGGTTAAAGTTACGAAGTCCATTAGGCGGTGCTCACCAATGATGCGTGTAAGATGATGGTTGACGCTTTTAATTGCGCTTTCCCACAGGCCACCTTGATGATGCAAAGGGAGGTAAAAAATGAAACTTAATGTTATATTCTGTCATAAAGCGATTCAATTGTTCTGTGGATTTTTTGAGCATTTTCAAAATTAAGCTATGTAATTTTGAAGCAGCGCTCGTGAAGTTAGTGCTGCAATCAGAGAAGATATTCGAACACAATCCTCTATGGGAAGTGAATCTTGTGAGAACATCGATGTAAGCTTCAGCGGGTAAGTCCTTCGCTACTTCTAAATGAACTGCTTTGGTTACAAGACAAATGAAGATTCACAAGTAAAATTTAATTGTTTGTGCTCAATGTAAAGTGTGAATTTTTACAAAGAAAGGTCCAGCGTAATCGACTCCTGTTTTTTGAAAGGGTCTTGTTGGCAAAAATCTATCTTTAGGCAGATCTCCCATGGGTGGAGGTTTATTTGATGGCTTTGCCCTAAAACAGGTGATACATTTGTAAACACAAGTTCGAATTACACTGCGGGCTGACAAGATCCAGTATTTTTGTCTAAGGAGTGATTGTAAAAGTTGTGGTCCGGCGTGTAAATGTTTTAAGTGATAGTACTTAATGAATAGATCCGTGATATGATGTTTTTTAGGAAGTAGCATCGGATGTTTTGCATAATAACCGATTGAAGCTAGTTTTATTCTCCCTCCTACTTGGAGAATATTATTTTTGTCAAGAAAAGGTGAAAGGCGTTGTAAACCTAGTGAACAATCTTTTTTTTGTACAAGACGAATGTCATTAGCGAAATTATTTTGTTGAATTAATTTTATTGTGCCCCTTTCAGCTTTTTTAAGTTCATTCACTGAAAGTGGTGCAGTAACTTTGTTTTTAGTTTTACAATTTTCGATGAATTTGAGTACATAAGCGAAGTTGGTTTTAAGAGTCGTCCAACTAGAGAATTTGATGAGGAGGTCCCACTCAGTTGGAATTGATGAGATACCTCTGGGAAGAGGGTTTGAACAAAGTTCGGGAAGAATGTCCAACACTGGTATGTGTGGTATTGGCCATTCATGGTCGGAAAGTTGTAGCCAGTCAGATCCGGTCCACCATAATGGGTGGCTTATGAGAACGTTACAGGAGATAGGTCGTGTGGCACAAGCAGTTGGATTGTTCTTTTTCGACACATATCATATGTTTCGCATAGTATTAGTCTGGATTGAATAAAGTACAATGTGCATGCGTAGTAAAATTACAAAGCAGTTTTAATAAAACGTAAAATGTAGCTTTGAAAAATTCCAAGATGACGTGTTAATGCCAAATGAAACATGAAATAAAATACTTGAATAAAGCTATTATGTCACTGTAAAACCAAGCGTGTTACTAAATAATAATTAAATAAATTACAAAATATGTAAATTATAATATTTATCTGGACCAGAGGACCAAAAACATGTTGGGTTTGTGATTAAATAGCTTTACTAAAATAACAAAAAAAGATAAGTTTTACTGGAAGACCAATCCAGCTAATGCTGAATAACTTTGTTTGAATTAAATAAAATATATGTATATAGTTAAAATGATTTTTTTAGTATCTATGTTTATGGTGAAATATATATAAGAATGTAGCTTGGTCTTGCGGTGCTTCCATCCAAATGATAATGCTGTAGCGTGCAGACTGTGACGACACTGTCACACTTCACAAATACTGTCACTAATTATTTAAAGTCATTAAACATAAACATAGATAATACACTATTCATAGCAGTAATAAAAATATTAAAAGGCAATTTATTAGTGTTTGTTCAAGTATGGTGGATACTTAGTGAAATGAGAGATTATTAGAACGAACTTTATGTGAGCGGTATCCAACCCGGAATGCCATGGTCATGTCCAGTTCTTATTTACTCCCATCAGGGGATAAAAAATGGCATCATTGGCGGGAAGTTAAAAAAACAAAGAAGGAGGAATGACAACTGATTAATACAGGGCAAAATTAAACAAATACCTTTTAACTATTTTTATGAACTTTACTGAACACACAAAAACCATTATTTTAGTTGTAATATGTTATCCTAACCCATATTTGTCTGATATTAGTGTATTTGTGTGAGATTTGCACAATATTATATTCTTAAACAAAATTGCTTGCTTGCAACACACAAAACCCATTATTTCAGTTGTAGTATGTTATTCTAACCTAAGCCGTCAGCTGTTAGTGTTTGTTATATTGATCACTATGGTATCCCTTTAAATATTAATGGTTCACAGTTTTTCTCCATGTATTATAAATGGGATTTTTTTAAAACTTTTAAACAGAGTATGAATATTTATATTCAAATTATGGAAAAGCAAATTATTTCCTCTATCCCACAATGAAGAAATTTTGGAATTGAGTGATCGACTGTAGTTCTAGGTTTAAGCCTGCTTTACAATTTGTAAATGCTTAGGAAATTTCATACAAGATTTTTAATACATAATCGAAATCTAGTATTTACGATTGTTAGTATAAATAATTTGTTATAAGTAGAACTAAAACTCGAACACAAGATCTCACAAAAACTATGTTTATTCAATCAAACGTGTTTCATTGACAAAGTCGCCATTCCCAGTGATACATAAGCTACAATAACAAAACTATAACTGTATGTTGAAATGTATTGCTGAGGATGGTGACTTTTTTGTTCAAACGTGTTGAACGAATTTTTGTTCTACATAATATTATCTCAGAAATCAAGCTCAATATTTATTTATAATTTGTTATAAGGTTTACTTCTGTTAAAATCTGTTATTAATTGTGTTTATATATTTTTTCCAGAACATCTATAAACCAACATTATTCATCTATAAACCAACATTATTCATCTATAAACCAACTTTAATCATCTATAAACCAACTTTAATCATCTATAAACCATCTCTACTCATCTTTAAACCAATTCTCCACATCTCATCACCAGCATTGATTGCAGTCAGCGTTTTTGTCACCTGAATCAGGTATGTTTGACTTCCACTATTCAGCTGTTTTTCTAGATACAAGGTGTTATCACAAAGTTCCTGGACTCTACTTATCACGGCTGTTGGAGGTTTCTGTGTAAGTCGGTGTGGCAGTCTCCGATTACGTAATACCTAATGAGTCAGTGTGCCAAGTTTCGTTGAATTTTTTCATGCCAAAAATCGTGTGACAAAAATCTTTTTCCTGAAGCACTTCCTGCATTTTTTTCTGAATGTCTTATAAAGTGTCAAAACGGTAACCTTTTCAAGTGAATTTTACTTTCTGGAACAGAGGAATGTCACAGTAGGTTAAATCTGGTGAATATGGAGGGTGTGAAATGGCGGCCATATTGTTTTTGGTCAAAAACTGTATTGTTTTCTTTGAGCACAGGTGCATTGTCGTGATGCAACAGCCAGCCTTGTTTATCCACAATTTTGACCTTTTTTGTCGCATATTTTCTCTCACCCACCTCAAAACGTCACAATAAAAATCTGACTTCAATGTAACACTAGCTGGTACGATGAGCACGGTTTTTGTTGTACTTCTGACCTGCAGTGCTTTTTTCGGTCTCAGTAATCGTGGACTTTTCCACTGACTGTGATAACTGCTGTTTTGCTTCTAGATCAAAGCCATAAAACCAGCTTTCATCACCGATTATGACCCTGGAGATGAAAGTAGGGTCGTTTTCTCTGAGTTCAGTGCACAAATCAAAACGTTTCTGTTTTTTATCCACAGACCTAAGCTGAGGAATAAATTTAGCGACACGATGTATGCTAAATTTTCAGTTAGAATTTCTTGGCAGCTTTTTTCTCATTCTTTCTTCAATTTGATAAAATCATTAGAACTAATTTAGAGAAAATATATCTTTTATAACAGTCTCGTGCTGATTTTATGGTTTTTTACCCATAACTGATAAGAGGTGGCGATCAATATGTTTTGTTTGAATCCTTAGAGGCTACATGTGATACTAATTTGATAAAATCGTTAGAACTGATTTTGAAAAAATTGTTATTTATTTTTCTTATTGCAAATTTTGATTTATCAAAAATTTGTAAAAAACGTCCTGAGATGTGGTCAAAATATGTCCACATAACTGATTAACCCATATGCGGCACCTAACTTGTCTATAGTGTTTAATTTCCATTTTTAGAGAAAATATTAATTTGTTAAAAAAAAATTAAAACATTTTAATTGTTCAAAATATTAAAAAACAAAAATATCAACTCCTTATTCTACTCAATAAGAAGTAGAATGTTTGGCACTTGGAACGTTTAGGAATATTGCAGACAGCAGATTACCAAAGAAACACAATTTTGATCAATCACGTTATGACTAGATTCATAAAGTGGTTCCTACTCTCTACCTATATAACATTTCTGTCCCTACCAGTCAATTTCTCTGCGCTAAAATGGGGTCTGCTTTGCTTAAATAGGATAAATATATAAACATATGTTCATTTAGTTAAATATGTCTGCTGTTAACAAATTGATTTGTTATTTTCTTTTGTTTTTTTATTAATATCCATGACAAATAGAAAACTCAAAATTCAACTTCTATCCCCCATAATTCTGGTTAGATGTATCGTACAGACTTTTCTAAGGCACGAAAATTTGTCTTTCTTCTGTCTTTTAAAATGATATATGTCACATGATGGGAGTTTTTATTTGAAAAAATTAAGGTCACCTCTTTTAATGCCTCCTTGAGAAGGGGTAAAAATGTTGTGAAAAGGACTTACCCTATGAGATTTGGCAAAAGTTAGAAGTCATCTCTACTTGTATGTATAAAATGTTTGAAACGACATTAATTATAGTAAGTTTGGTATTAATGCAACTGAATACTGAACTAGCATGATGTTAATATGAAAGTATTGCCTTGTAATATTCTATGAGAAAAAGAAAGACAGATGCATCTTTAAAGTGTGCCGAGCTTCTTGATAATATGTAACATTTTAAAACACTCTTTCTTCTCACTGTTTTGTCATATGATAGATCCTGTGGAGGAATTTAACACAAAGATCCAGTGTCCCAGGATCTGTGCTACAGAGGTGGAATCAAAGTTAGAATGTCTAGAAGAAAGATGTGCTGGATGGATTGTTTAAACAAAAAGCCTGAGTCAAAGCTACTATGTCCAAAACAGCTTGAAAGCCTCTATAACCTCACAAATTTGAAAGCCACAAATATTGTTTCCACCAATCATATATTAAAGTGAAAACGTGTAAATGAGAGGTTTCAATTCATAGGTCTTCAGAAAGTACTTTAAGTTGAAAAGAAATGTGTCTTATCTGTCAGCAATAGTGTTTGAATTTGACTGTCGCTTCATGGAACATTCCCTTAACCATGATGCAAGAAATAAGGAAGCTTTTGGTGGATGATAACTCAGTTCATGAGCCTCTTCCAGAAGTTGGTAAATGTCTAAAGCTCCTTCATATTAAGCCGATGACGACTGCGTCAGCTGAGAGGTATTTTAGCACATTTTTGTCACCTAAAAACTTACCTCTGATCTCTGATTGGACAGAAAAGATTGAACAACATTGCTGTACTTAATACTCATCAAACTGTATTAATGTTTCTTTATTATTTAATTCACCTTCACTATTTCTCTGGGTTTTCTTATATTATACTAATTACAAATATTTTAATCTTCATAATTACTAAGAATCCAGAATGACTCTAATTGTTGTGACTCACAAATCTGATTCTACGTTATAGTTTATAATGCCTTGTTTCTGAAATAATCACAAGGTTTATACACTAAGTTTACTCATCCTGATTGCCACTCATGGATGCTCGTTTGAAGTCTCAGTACTCCTAGGTAGCTCTTACTCGCCAAGTTCGTCTGGTTATCTTCAAGAATTCCTGTAGCACCTTCCCTTGATCAATCTTGGCCCACTGACCAAGTTTTTTCCCACCCATGGATCATTGTAGCTTCCTGCCTTGCTTCCAAGGTAAGCAATTTTGTCAGTTTTCCAGGTCTGTTACACAATAATTGTTGTCATACTGGCTTCTTAAAAAGAACTTCCTGAAAGACTATATTCCTAACTAAAACTATCCTAATTCCTAACACACTCCTGAGACCGATTGCACTTACAAAGAGTTTAAAACCAGAGATATAAAACTAATCGCAACTTGTTTGTATGTGTTCCAGTTTCAATGGATACAACATAGCATCACCCAGACACTAGTTCATATTCACAGCCACCTCAGTTTGTTCAGTGTAAAGAAATCTTTTGTTATATATTTATTTGTAAAAAGAACAATTCTAATTGAGAGTCTTAAATTATTTACCTTTTTATTTATTCATTTCCTTTTAACTCTTCCTAAAGTCTTTCCTTTGCGAAGAACTTTGTCACATAGGATTTATCTTTGCAATTTAAGGACATATTTTATTTTCTCACATGTATGTAGTATGGAAAATGTTAGGTGATGAGTCACGAAATGGATATCTAGTTTTTGCTGATATGACAACCTCGTTTATCCGTACTAACTGGGACTGGAAGAGGTCCAGAAAATAGAAAATCCAGATAAACAGGAAACAGTAGGAAAATATAATAAAACAATTTGTAGTGATAAAGCGTAATGTTTATTTCCTTGTACATAAACGCAACAACATATTTATACAAAACTTGTGCTATCAATATCAACATCTGAGTATATATCTATTTGGAACAACTGTTTCACTTGTTGATGTGTGGGAGATCTCTTCAGGAGTTATTTCACAAAGAGCAGGGCTAATTTTTCCCATGACTTCAAAGTGCCTTTTGTTTACATGATCCTACCATGTAAATAATGTCTTTAATATTTATTGCTTTTAATAAATCAATGAGACTTTCTTCTCCTTCTTCCAATAAATAAATCACTACCACATTTGACGAGAACTTGTGGTATTTATTGCCAATGTCAACCAGGAATTATCAGTTTCACAATTTTAAGTTTTCTACAAATGAGTGCTGTCTTTCCACCACTCGTAACTTATTATTTTTTATGGAGTATTATTTCCTATCTTTATTTGGTAATCTTACAGCTTTCCTTATGTCTCTTAATACTTTATCATGTCTCCATCTTGGAATGCTCGAGAACAGTCTTTTTAGAATATTATTAGAGAAAAATTATAATTTCCAACAACAATTACAGTTTTCACTAAATAAAACAGAAAAAGATCTTGATTTTTCATCATTATAATTAACGGAAACCATTTTATTAATGTTTTCGGATAAATTTATTTCTGTTTTTAACAAAAAAATTAAAACGATTGCACAAGGACAATAGATGACTTTCTTTTGTGTAAGCATGAGACATCTCCAACCAATAATAAATCTGTAGTTGGTAATTGTAATAATTAAATAGTTAAATTAGGAAATAAAGAGACAATTATTGTTTAAAATACACTGACTGTTAAACCATATATGTTGAGATGCTAAAGCTTTCTTTTTTCTTAGTCTTTTAAACAAAACGGTCAAACGTGCTGTACTTGCTTCTTTAATTTTCATTACTGTTGAGACCGCTGGTTCTTGGTGGAATTCTATGTTTAAAGATAATAAAACACAATTTTTGTATTTTGTAATATCCACTTTTTATTAGTCTAGCCGACCAATGGTTTCGCCTGCTAAGGCATTGATGAGGCTGTATTACAGACTGGATATTACTGTATATCTTTAATTGTTTAAAAATAATAACTCAAAATAGAATTTTTAAATAATGGTAAAAGGAGAAAACTCTTTTTATAATTACGAATAAAAAAGTGAAATTAAATTAATGTAAGCAGGAAAGATGGCTTTCATGTGAAACAAAGACTTAACATCATATCATTAATGCCATGGTGTGTGAGAAAGTTAGTGCAATATATGGATTTGGTTTTAGATAGGTTTGAATTATAAGGTTTAAAGTACACCCATTTAGGTATATTTTCATTAAAGTCAGAAGCCTATAAACAAAAGTGTTAATTAATTGCCTTCTTTTGAGTCTACAAATAGCCCATCATTGATGTTGCTTACAGCTTTCTCCTTTGTGTTCTACAAATCCTTATTATTTATAAAGACTCCAGGAATAGAACTTGTCCTTACTGAAGCGGCTATTTTTTCTAATAAATCTGAGGACAAACTTTTTCACTCTTTTACTCCGATCAGGTTTCTTTTTTGATATTTTTCAAATGAAGGGCTAGAGGGAAAAAGAGGCCGTCACTCTTTTTCACAAAATTAGTTATTGTTGGATTGTGGTAGACCTGGCTGAGTACTTTACATTCATATAAAGTTTTCTTGGAAAAATGGGTCTACTCACTATTAAATAATAGATTGAAAATAATGCCGTAGCGGGAAGAAGGGGTCAAAATTAATCTTAAAAGTGTTCTCCTGAAAAGTTTGATAATACTGACTTGGCCCCTTCTTCCCTCTAGCCCTTCAAATTACTCACGAAATGTATTTTGTTTTATTTGACGTTTGGTTAGATTTATATTGCGAGGTAAGGGCTCCAAAGAGGTGTAATACTGGAGCCCTTACCTCGCTGTAAGGGACCCGGTGTAAGGAACTCGCTGTAAATTATTAATACTGTAAGGGACCCGTTGGTGATGCCTACCCAGAGTCGTGGATCACTTTGTCAGATTGATAATTCACAGTAATACTCTTGACCTAAGGTTAGTCTACTACACTGGCCATCTTAGATAGACACTATATAAATATAAAGGACACTTTAAATTTACGAGATTAGCGAAATCAGTTTAGTTGAACTTAATACAAGACATAGTACGCTATTTATAGATCTAGTGCATGTGTTTGCTACCACATTGTGATTCTACTGCGCTGAGCGTTTGCGCCCTTTTCCATTTCAAGATATTTCTCAACTGTGAGATACAGGGCAAGGTATACAACTCACAACACACCTATGTAGGAATAGAAGTCTACGAAATAGGGGTTCAATATATCACCATAATATCGATTATTAGTAAAAATCCCTGCCTTTAGTTTTGAGATATTACGATTTAATTTTTAACAGATATCAAATACAAATTTTGAGAAATTTACAATATGTTTTAAATTTGAATTTTAGGAAAATTGTTTTGAGAAAATCAAATGTTTGCTATTTCCCCTCTCCCTCCCTTGTTGTTTGAAGATGAATAACCTCTCAGTCATCATCTTCTTACAAAAGAAAACAAGGTAGAAAACCTCTAACCTCTGAATACTCTAATAGTGTGGGAGTCGGAAAAGACGAGAGAGCCCTAATAGGAAAGTTGAAAGAAAGGGATCTAATCCAATATTACATGAACAAAGTTATAGATCCAGCTAGGGTTTACCAAATTGACATGCACGTACTCACTAAAGTGGCCTCTTGTGGCAGCAATTTGCAGTATTTTGATTTTAAACATGAAATTTGGTATAGGAAACTATTATGCATTCATTAAAAACCGTATTCAAATTCAGTATCGTCGAATTGAAAATGTAAAAGTGGTGGTCATTTTAAACAGTTTTTTGTTCATATCTTGTATGTTATTCTACTTATAACACAATAAATTAAATTTAAATGTTCAGATTTCAATTCTGTATGTAATGGTACTAACCCTACATCTCTACGATGAAATATAGCGAAGTTATTGTCAAAAATGTTATTTGGAAGCCTGACCTCCCCCAAAATGTGATATTTGTATAGTTATGAAATCCAGGACTGAGTCACTGGACTCGAGTGTAGTGAGTGGAGGCTCCATTACATGTGTACAGCTACGTTGCTGAGACACTGACACTAGGAAAACGTCCCTCGATCTACCAATAAAATTTAACATTTCCTACAAGGCCCAATCAACCACCTTTTAGAATTGTTCCTAAATTTAAAAATATTCTTTTCTAGGCCATCTTGGTGTTTATCACTTTTTTTATGGGAATGATTTTTACTCTTGTAATGTTGTGTATTTGTTTTTATATAACCAAATATTTGATTAAACCATATAAATTATTGATTTTATTATAGCTGGTGCTTAACAAATCGTATAGTCCACAGAAACTGGGTCTTGCACAAATTAAAGATATGCATACAAAACTTGATGCCCTGGCTCCATGATCACAGCTAATATAACAATAAACTAGTATTTATTTAAATTATTTGTGTCCGATTTAATGTGACCGTCTCCACTTCTTTTGACCAGCTGGAAGCTCCGGCTGGCTGGAGACCGCGTACACTTTAGCCGAATCTTGTCAGGATGGGCCAAGGAGTCGGGTTAAACGCTAATGAACGCACGCAACGCAAGCGAAATTAAATGTTCTCTTTTATTATAGTGCCGAATTAAAAGATTACAAAAATGATTATGATTTATTAAAAAGACATAACGGCAAGATAAAGCCTTAATAGTGGCCGAAAAGCATACCGTTTAATTTAACTAGCACGTGGCCGAAAATGGACTGACCTGACCTCGTCTTGTAGCGGTCTTCCTTCTCGCGGCTCTCGGAACAGACTCCCGGTCGGCTCGCTGGTTCAAGCCTTCCCCTCCTCGTCTCTCCCCCCCTTCTACGTCATATTGCACTGCTCAACAAAATCGCAAGTGCCAATTCATATTTTATTATTTAAAATCCCTTTACATTACATCCTAATTTATAATTATTATGATTTTGGTTTGGTGGGCTCCTTGGCTGGGCCACATCAATATAGCTACCTATATTTATAGTTGCAAAACTTTGAGAATGTTTCTGCTCTATTTAATTATAATGTAGTTATTGTAGATACTGTCTAGAAAGCCTACAAGTGTTCTTAAATTTTTAAAATACCCTTCTTTCTTTGCCATACTTTGTTGAAACCAGTTTTTCTTCACCTATCTTCATCCATTCATTTTCTACCAAAGTAGTTGCTTCTTCGTTCCATTCCTAACCTCCAGTAGTCTTTCCTTCAATCATCAGTTTATCTTCACGTTTTTTATACTATATCTTATTTACAGAAGCAAAAAGCTGAAAAACTTGGACAAAAATTGGAAGTATCATAAGTAGTTAAACCTGAGATTACCGTCTCTTATAGTAAGTTTAGTAACGGAACTGAAGTGCTTGTGAGCAGTAAGCACGAGTTACCAGTCTTGCCTCAAAAACCTCGCTCTACTAGCGGTGGTTTATATATGGGAGTAGCTGCCACGTGATGAGCTTTATACTCTTCAATACTGACTGTGATATTTTGTTACATTTATACTAAAAATCTTTGATAATAAATTTACCATATTGTTTTAAATATTTTATCTTTTCTGGTCCTAAACAATTTATTTACCACCATATGGAAAAAAATTCCACAACACTTTATTTGAAATAAGAGTGTGATTCAGTAATCAAGCCATCATTGACAGTTGTTACAAGTACACAAATCTTTGATGATAATGCTAATTATGTTATATTTTATTTGAAGTAGAAATTAAAGATTGAATGGGTTATATTGGCAGTGAAAAAATGTATTAACACTTACAGCTTTGTTTACAAACATTTGTAAAACTAGGTTTAAGTCGAGTTCAGTAACAAACTCTTAATCATTTTGTATTACTCTTAGTATTTAGCCTTAGTAATAAGTGAAGGATTAACTTGCATATTAACAATTAAGATTAGTATGATTTAATACAGGTTTTAATTAAGTCAAACGACTAAGGAAATATATCAGAACACTGTAAAAATATGGTTACATAAGCGTTTAGCGCTTTAAATTACAGATGTTCTTTTTGAAGAGGAAAGGTTTATAACCTAGTCCAGTGTTTCTCAACCTGTGGCTGCTTGTTGGTACGCGGGGTAATTTTTGTTCTAGATAGAGCCCAGTGCATGCATTGTGTGCTAGACTGGCGAAGCAGGGCACAAGCTCACCAGGTTAGTCTAATCATCTGCTGTCACTTTATCTATTACTGAGTATGTTTCTCTTTCATTGTGGTTTTATCGTGTTGTTTTTGTTGTCAAACTCAATAATGGATTAGTGGTTAAAACGTTCTTTGCGAGGTCCTAGTACAAGTGCTTCAAAATAGCCAAAAACTGTAAACAAAGATTCATAACAACCAACATACTGTCCCTCTACCATCGAGTACCAACTAAAATAAGAATACATAAAACTCAAATATGATTCTATCTTCTAGCTTTTTGGTTTTAGTTTTACAGGAGGTGAAAATGAACCTTCCCCACAATGTATGATTTGTTTTGAAACTTTCTTTGGACAAAGTATGAGATCATCTCTTTTAATGAGTTATTTTAATACGAAGCACACCAGTTCTAAAATAAGCCATTGATTCTTTTTTAAATAAGGAAACTGAACTTAAGGGAAGTAAACAAACAAAAGTTGTTCATTTACAACACTAAATACAAGATTAATGAAATGAGTTAATTTAAGAATTGTCCAGGAAGCTATTAGGAATAGGTTTCTTAATACTAATTTCTACTGGTTCATTGGATAATCAAAAACATAGTTGATTTATTATTAATTTCCCTATTGGTTTTCGTTTTCTTTAGGCTATCAAACAATTCTGAGTTTATTATGCTACAACAGTTCGGGCTATTACAACCCTTTCTAATACTTAATTAATCAAATACAACATAAAACACAATCTCTCCTATTCAGACCTTTATATCTTCAATCCAGAGCAAAGACAAATTATTGAATTTAATAACTCTTGTTTTCCAAACGCATATATCTGCTCACCTTCTCAACATAGACCGTGAATATCTATAAACTGCCAGTGAGTCCCTTTTTTGTGTATACGTCTCTCTGGTAACCAGCAGTGTTTTCTCATCCTTACCAATGTCTCTGATCCAACTGACCCTCTTTCTAGGTCACTAGCAGTTTATATAGAGCTTCACTATCCATGTCATGTTAATGACCTGAAAGCTAGGCAGTTGTTGGTACACCAAGTTTTTGCTAAACTTAATAAAAGTTTTAGGTTTACGGTTTCACTCTGCTCTTGCAGTTATTGTATGTGAAGTTCTTAAGTGTGTGAAAATTCCTTGTTGTGAAGACAGACTTGGTTCTGGGATTCTGAACTCCAGCTAAGTACAGTGGAAATTTATGTGTCAATGTCATACCTGAACATATATGAAATATTGTTGGGATTTCTAATTTTTGTTTTTGAAGAAGATTAAAAGATTAATTCCAGTATAAACTTTAGAAAAATTATTTATGAAATTACCAGTTATCTTTGTTGATCATTCTAAAAGAAAATATACAAAAACGAATATTACACAGTCTTTTACGACACTAATAATGTTTTGTTGACTTGAACATTTGAGTGATACCTCCCGACTCAAGAGTTTAGTGGAAATAGTAAAGTTTTTGTTAGTTTAGGTTTTGGTTAGGTTATGATAGTGTAAAAAAGTTAGTGCTTTGGTATCTTGTGAGAGTCACTTCTGTGGTGGTACACTAAGTTTTTGCTTCCAGTTCTTTGATGCATTCTTGCAATTCACTGCAACTTTTTTCAAGTCAAATACTCTAATAACATTGGGGTTGGAAAAAATTTAGCCAAGAGAAATCAGATAGGAAAGTATAAAAATAGAAGGGATCCGGCTCAAGACTAGATGAAGAAAAGCTAAGATCCAGCAAAGGTAACCTCAGGGATGCCATCCCAAACTTACAAGATGTGAGATCATCAAGGTCATTTTGTATCAGGGTTTATTTACTCCTTTAAACGGTTCTGTCTAGACCAGATCTGTTTTGATCAGCAGTCTAGTGCAGGGCCACCACAAGCAGAATGCAGCTCTTCACTACACTTCATTCATGAGTACCATTACAATTGGTCTTGAGTACAGGTGTGCTCCTGAGACCAGAGCAGCGTCCAGACATTTAACTACATAGACGCCCCAAAGTTAAGCTGTTTTTTAAGACATAAAATATTTTGGTTGTCACTTCAAAATAAATAAAAAGAAGAAGAGATGAACATAAAATGAAGACCCTTATCCCTCGAATACTCTAATAGCGTTAGGGTCAGAAAAGAACAAGAGTTAGTCAAGAGAGACCTGATAGGAAAGATGAAAGAGAATGATCTAACCTAAGACTACATGAAGGAAGGTGTATATCCAGCTAGGTCCCTCGGGATTGCCAAGCCCATACTCAATAAATTGAGCCAATGAGAGTCCAAGTTGTTGGAAAGTTATACTTATTGTATTTCGCCTTTTACGACTAATTATGCCGCATTATAGTACAGAACATCTCGTAAAAAGAACAAAAACTTTAAATAATTGGATTTTAAACCTAAATAAATTAAATTAATCAAGTTTTCAAAACAAGAAAATATTCTGTATTTTATATGAAAATTGATGTACACTACGAAATATTAGTCAAAACATGCTGCAAAATTTGGAATTGATTTATGAATCTGTTTTTGAGTTTTATCGTGTTTTTAAAAAAGACAGATAGACCGATTTTATTATTTTTTTTATATATGCCTAACTGCGAAACATATGTCTCTCAATAAAGCTCTTTTGTGGAATTAAATAATTATTTCTATTAATATTGAATTCTATCAAACACAGACTGTTGTCACATTAAATTAACATTCACAAAGCCAGAAAGGACAATTATGTTTTATAATAAATAAGGATATCCCATATAGTCATTTGAAAACAATAAAACAATAATTGTGTGGTGTGATGTGTGACAATGTTTGTAAAATGTTTATGAAAGATTCCAGTCTTTATTATAATTCAAATTTTGAAAATGTTGCCAAAATTAAACTGATCTCCAGTGAGGGAGAGACTAGATATATTTTCTGTTTGAAAATTCACTGATATCCTGATGAGATGTATATCTTAAAAACTACATGAGACTTGACAATTAAAGTTTATATAAAACCAAATTGATCTTTTTATTCCACTAATTTTATTACATTACAGTTTAATTAAATCTATTCATTGAATAAAAAAATATTTATAGATGTTATAAAATACTGTATTATATATGTCAGCTGATCTACACTGTATTACAACCAGTAATTAAAGTTATGCATTTCCTGGGAATAATATTTATGGAAATCTGGGAGATATTTAATTCAAAGTCAATAATAGTTTATTTTAATCGCAATATAAATTATAACAAATAATTTTAATCATTATTATATCTCGGTTCACATCATATTTTATTGTCAAAATACGGCAGTTGCTCTGCGCTCACTCGATCAAGAAAGCTGACATGCGCAGAATGATTTGCGCATTTCATGTTCTTCTTCACCATTTTGAAATTGTATTAATTTAGGGGGTGGTTTTGTAATTAGTAAGGTAAGTTTTCTTTCCTATTATAGGAAATATTTGCTTCAAAGAACTATGAAATTTTGGAATTATTTTCTTGTAACTCTGCCAAATATGTAAACATTAACTTCATTATCAAATTTGATTTTTTGAACGTGTAAACTAATGAATAATCTTTGTGGATATTGGAAGTAAGGGAAGCATAAATCCAGTTGGAGCTTGTACATTTAAAAATTATTAACAATTTGTTTATAGCAGTAAGTTTAAACTATTTAAAGTGATTTTCCTAACTAACTGATGTTGTTGACAGTGTGTAGAATTTGTAATGTATGTTATTTATATTGTTATAATTTGCCTAATTCAGTTTTGCCATTTTTTTTTTCAAAAAGGCACAATTTGTCTAATCTTATTGTCAACAGTTTTTTAAGAAAGAATTTATGATGGTAAGTATTATACAAGTTAAAGAGAGGAGAGAAATCATGTTATGATCTGAAATTTGAACATCTATAAAAAGTTGGGTAAATGTTTACTTTAAGGTGGCACTGTATTTTTCGGATTTTATTTTTTTATCAGCTACTACATACCTTACTTCATAATGATCTAATTTAAAATAATTAACTTCAATAAACTTATGAAATGTTAGGCCAGGTGGTTTTATACATATAGCTACCTGGCCAAACCTGCCGGAGTAAAACAAATAAGCGAATTATTAACTTCAATAAACGTACGAAAGGTTTAGTCAAGTAATAGTGATCTAGCTTAGTGATTGTATAAGGTGCATACATCAAACCATAGGATATTCTTACTCCTATTATGTCTTGCAATTAAGTGTAACCCCTCAATTTGATAGTTTTTAAATTGTGATTTTTTAGTGAAAAATAGTGATCGGCGCAAGGACAACGTTATTTATTCTTATGAAGGTATGTAGTAGACGATAAAAAAATTAAATCCGAAAAATATGGCGCCACCTTAAAGTAAACATTTACCAAAAGTTGGACTTTGTTTAATATCAGAGATTTTAACACAGGTATAGGTCAATAACTTTTGAAATTATATTCAAGTTTTTTATTAAAATTATTCTTTCAAATGATATTAGCTTAGATCTTTATTATTATTTGTTTTATATAGTTTCATTGTAAATAACTCATTAAAGTATTAATTTTTCTTTTATTGTATTTCTTGAGATCCTGTAGCGATTTAATATTGAAATTTAATGAAATCGTGTTTTACATACCTCATTATTAAACAATTGGATTATCCTTCAGCTGGGAAGACCCTTTTCAAGTATCAAAATCCAATATTTCTGTCTAAAGTAAGCTATTTAATAGTAAGAAATTCTAGGCTTATGAGATTAAGGCATCTGTCTACATTAATTCCTATGACAACGGTGGTGAATCTCATCGCTCTGTTTATGTTCATCTGCACAAATACGTCTGGTTAGGTGAATTATATATAGCCTATACTTTCCCAGACCTGTAGTTCTTTTACTAGATCTGGTTAGGTCAATATATATATATTGACCTGCCAAGACAGAGTTCACATGATTCTGAAATCATAGAGCCCAGTAATATTTACCTGTTAGAAAACTATTAATGCGCATATCTAAAGACACACTATTACCTATGTATAACTTACGAAACTTAGACGCATAGGCTCATTGTGTATTCTAAACATCAAATGCAAACTTGTAAATTGTTTATTTTTGACAGTAATATTGGATTTTAATACTTTAAAAAGGTCCTCCCAGCTAAAGGATGATCCAATTGTTTAACAATGAAGTATATTAAACACGATTTCATTAAATTTCAATATTAAATTGCTCTGGGATCTCAACTGGACATTTACCAAATTATTTACCTTGTTTGTCATTAATGAGATATTTTTTGACAACGCTAGACAAATTTCAAGTCTTAAAATCTATTAATATTTTATTAAACTGATACTTTTAGACGTAAGGATTCAAGGGTTATTTGGGTTATTATGAATTACATTATTATTATTATTTGGTTTACATCATTTTTTTCAAAGGGGGCTGAGATAAAGAGAAAGTAGCCCATTTTTAGTCCTGTGTTTATTTACTATGAGAATTTATTGATTTTGTGAATAATTACCTAAATTTATTTATTTTCATATGAAGTAAAAATTGTGAAAAAATATAAGAAACCAAGGTACTTACGTATTAACGCCACCGCAGCAGAAGTTGTTATGCGCATGCGCCAATATTGGCTTACTTTGCGATATAATTATATATCACGACAGGTTTATATATATATATATATATATATAATCACCTGGCCAAACCTTTCGTAAGTTTATTGAAGTTAATAATTTGAAATTAGATCATGGATAAACATGAGCTTTAAAAGTGAAGTGCCGCCAATCTACGCTTAAAATTTTTGCGACAAATCATAAAATGAAAGTATACAAATCTCAAAGCTGAAAAAAATGGAATTCTGCTTTCCTTAATCCAGTTTGCTCTTTCTAGCGCATGCGCATTAGCGCAATTTCTGCTGCGGTGGCGTTTATAAGTAAGTACCGAAACTAATTAAAAAAGTAATCAGTTAAGGCCTATAGTATTATTCATTTCAAGTTCATTCGACAATATACGTGAATGTGGTAATTGCTAATTTCAGAACTAGGAGCAATAATAAAAACTGAATCTCTGTACAATCCTACGTTTACTTATAAAGGGAAAGGTTTCACTTTTATTATATTCATAACCTTATTCAACACATATATTAGGTGAGTTATTTTATTAATACAGTTGGTTCACTTAATACGAGAGGTCATTTATTAAGTTAGAACCGTTTGCGCATAGCAACCGCACAGGCTGTCACGTGACGCCTGCTCTAGGTTAGCTACTCTTGCCCAGTCCCCATCTATTCAGTCAGTTGATTTCATGTCTGCGACTGTTGGTTCTATTGTAACACTGCTTTGTTTATCTCCATGTTAATCAATAAACCCGCCGATTGTGACTTTCAGCCAAGAGGAATGACCATAAATGCTGAGAGATATTGCGAAACACTAACTAAGCTTAGGTGCGCTATTCGAACAGCATTGCTCTATAGTATATTTTAATCCTAAAAAATTGAAAGTGTAATTTGTAATTATTTAAATTTTATATATTTTAAGTTGAATATAGAATATGCGTGGAACTTATATTGCAATTATTCAACTATCTAAAAAAATATATTTTAGGCTATTACAATTTGTTAAATGTTAGGTGGCTACATTTATGACAGCTTTTATTAAATATTGCATGTATTAATTTTGTTACACTATGGAATTTTCTAAGTATTTCTGGGAAAATCAGGGATATCTCAGGTAATTTTATCTTTTACTCCTGGTAGACACCCTGTTAAACTATCCATAGATTTGAACTGAAGAACACACCACAGATGATGGACAGTCAGCATTCCTAAAACCACTTTTTAAACTTAGATTTCAAAAAGGATATTTCTGTGAAAACTTGTCAAATTTTTTTTTTAAATCTTTAGATTAACTTATATATAATAGCTCACTATACCAGGGTCCTGGTCATTAAAGAAATTAGCATCTTGTATATACAGTGTGTGGGGGGGGGGAATAAAAATGTTTATTTATGTAAAAGTTTATTGGTATTGATAGTAGGCTTGTTGTAGATTCATCTTAAAAATGTGTGCTTTTTAGTTTCAGGATACACAGCCTGTATTTTTGAAACAAACTGACAAAAGATAGAAGGCTATTTACTACTGACACAAACTTACATTGACAGCAATACATTGGATCAACTAACATTTGGTAAGAGCACAGTTGATTTTTTTTTATTAGATCATAATTATTTTAGTTGATTTGTTTATCAGATGCAGGTAGATAACCATTTTAAAAGTGCTAGAAGTTTAACGAAGTCAATAAATCTTATATTACTCATCACATTATACTTGTCAGGATATTTTGGATAAGTCCTGATCTGAAACTTTTACTTTTAGCTACTAAAATGTTATGAAAATTAAAAAGAATGGGTAAGTTTTAATAAATGTTGCACAAACTTACCCAGGGTATAGAATGAGCACTGATCATAATCCATAAATCACGTTTTCAGAGTTTGATCAATTATACATGTTTAAATGTGTGCTATTACTGTAGAGGTCTTTAATTTTATTTCATTTATTCTAGTCTACTTTTTTTACAATAACTTGGACTAATTTATTGGTAAACAAAGTCGGGGGAGGGGGGTAATTTTAAAATGACAGCGGTTTAAATAGTTTTTTAAGGAATAATGTTGTAGGCCCTATATGTTCATAATATTACTGCTTTGACGAAAAAAAAGGAAGAAATTTATATATTGGTACTAATCATATTTCCTATAGCCTAAATTAAAGATGGATATCAGTCAAATCAGCCATCCGAGTATTACAATCTTGTACAGTTTTGTTTAGTCAATGTTGGATGCTATGTTTAAATAAATATGATTATACATTGAAAGATCTCTTATATTTAGCTACAGGTTTAAGGTTTTATTAAAACAATCATGGTTAAAACAACCACAACTATATTTTTGAATTTTTTGAATTTATTCATTGTTATGAGATTTCTTCTTTATATTAATGTTATCATTTTTTTCCTCTAAAAAAGAACTTCAGCATCAGTCTCAAGACATCTATAAACCATCTCTGATACATCATCAATCATGGACCTACCATCATGACATCCAACCCATCTCACCACCACCATCAGTGTCTTTGCCACCTAAATCAGGTATATGGTTGATATTACTCTATTTGAAGTATGAACAATTTTGTTTTTGATTTTTATTAAAGCCTAAAGTAATTTCACTTTTTAAAAGACCTAGTGTCATCTATGTCGTCTTTTTAATACAGTACTTACTTTTATGTTCAAAGTTTCATACTATCATAAGAAAGAACATTTTTATAGTAATATAAATGTTGATTTTTTATTAACCCTCGAACTGCCCTGTATATTACTCAAGTGGCAGGTCTTTTTAGTGCATTTTGCAAGTGATTTTTTTTCTTAATGGAATTAATAAGTCAACAACTCTGTGTTTAATATTATTTTTTGAAATTTTCGGATTTTTTTCCACAGTCTTTTTAAAGACATTTACAATAATACACTTACTTTGAATTCGTAATGATACTCTCTGGCCTAGTCAATTAATTGATCTACGATAAGGTATTATAAACAAACCTAGAATGTAACAAAAGACCAAAACTATTTTGACTCTATAATGTAAAGATCAGATTGCAACTGTTGTGATATAGGAGTGAGTCATGTGTTGCTAAGTTATACCATTAGACTTACCCAACCCCTTGTATACACAAACATATTAACTGTATATCTCAATATTGCTCAAAGTTAAAACTTTGTCCTATAAATAGAGCATATCCTTACTCCTTACAATCTTTTTTCTTGCCAATTCGCTAACAATTCACTAAAAACAAAACCACTTATTCACATTTAGTAGTGTGCCTTTTGTGACAATGTGAAAAGTTAGATTTTAAAATAGACTCATTTAAAAGACGCGGTTAAGCCAAAGAGATAAGAGATTCAAATAATAAATTAAATGTAGTAACTTCATTAATAAAAGAAAAATGGATTTTCAAGACAACAATATGAATTATTATGTTTAATTTTAATGTAATTTAGTTTGTTTGTTATAAAATGTAATTTATTTGTATTTTACGGCAGTGCGGTAAAATGTTGAACAGTAACCGGAAGGAACGCTTTTCGGAAGTGAGAATTTGCTTCATGGTAACGGCAGTCTAAGTCCAGCGTTAGGAGTGTCAGGTTGTTTCTAAAAGAGTCTCAGCTCAGTGATTGAAGGGTTCAGACGTATTTCGACGTTTGTGCGTTGTCAAATAGAACAATAAAAAAACCGATAGAATGTAAGATTTTATAATTTAGAAGGGACAATAGAGTTGATATTGACATAAGGTATAGACAGTGAAAAATGAGTGTACAAAGAATTGTTAGAGACTGACTTTACGAGAGACTTTGTTATATAGTAGAATGAATTACCATGCGGTTTTTCTTTGCAATGGCTTCCATGAGTCAAAGGTTTGAGTTTTGAATATTTTCTGGACAATAGGACTATAAACCCATATTCAAAGTATTGAACGTGATTGTTATAAATAGTGAACTTTTAAACCAATGTATAAACTTGTAGAATGAGACATGAACGTTCAGTGTTTCAGTGTTAATGCTGAGTTGATAATATTTATAGACAAGACTGTTATTTGTGAGAAATATTAAAAGAAATTTTAATTTAAATGAATATTAATTTTCATTTTAATAAACAGAAAATAAATATGAATTCCATAAAACAAAGGGAGAAACGATTCGAGGATGTCATCATAAGGGAGAGAGCATTTCCACGAGGCGGGATCATGGTGTCTTGGACAATAGGAGAAGTCAACCACGGATTCAAAGTGTTTTCAACGAAACAATAACGTGTTTGGTATCCACGTTTCAGAAACTCTTATTTTTAAACTATGTATGAATTTGATAGAATTTGTGTTGTTCAATATTAGATATAGAATATATAGATGATTAGAATTTTAATAAAAAAGGTAAATCCTTAAACTTAAAACTTTATGAAGAAAACAAATTATAAATTTTCTGATATTCAGTAAAACAATATAACTTGCATTAATTTAAAAGGATGCAATTCTTATTTCAATTAAATTCATTTTTTATTTGTATGTTGCAACAAGTAAGATAACGTCAGTAAATAAACTTTATTCAGATCTTTTTCTTATCAATATCATTTTAATAGGAGTAATTTGATAGGATGTGTTAGTGTAAGATGTTGAATATGACTATTCAAACTTTATATCTGTCTAATAGTTTAATAAATCTTTATGTTAACATTTCAGAGACAAGTGTTTTCATTAAATACCAAATATCACTGTAAGTACACTGTGAAAAGAACTTACGACCCCAAATATTTTTTCTTTCTTTTAAATATTTAAATTCATTCTTTTTTCAAAATTGGTATGCTAAAGCAAACCTGGCGCCCTATAGTCGAGCAAATTAACAAATTATTAACATTAAAAGTAACTTCACCTCTTTTTTGAATTATTACAAATGTCGCCGCAACTGTGGGCCTTTTTAGTCGAAATAAACAGTGATTTTGGTAATGAGAACTCTTAAAATCAAGGTAAGGACTCTCTCTATCATAATAAGAAAGATTCTTTTTTAAAATTTTTTGTGTTAAATATAATAAGATAAAAATGGAGTCAGAAATTGTAAATGTTAATAATAGTGATGAACAGGTAGGGTTAGGAAATCAAAATTCTTTAAATAATATAGAGCCATTGGAATTTACGGGGGATATTTTTGATAATTTACAGAAGGAATCGCAAAGTAATGAGCAAACAAATGAACAATTTGCACAAAATTTTTTAGATCAAGAAATAAGTAGTAATAGTAATAGTAGACGTTCAAGTGTGAACGCGAATAGTAGTTCAGGTTCGGATTTTAATGGGTTTGATAGTGATGGGATTCTAAAGAGTAAAAAACAGTGTGAAGATATCAATAAAGAAATGGTAGGAATGTTAGAAGTAGAAATTGTAGAAGAAAATTCAGATAGGGAATTAAGAGTTGAAGAGGTTAGGGTAATTGAACAGGTTAGGGTAATTGAGCCAAATAGGTTAGATGAAGGTAAAAAATCTCAAAGTGAGGCGTTTATGATAGAAATGCTGATAGAAATGAGAAAGGATATAAAAAGGTTTGAACAAAGTAGCTTAGAAACAAAAAAAGAAATTAATCAGAGTAGGTTAGAAACAAAACAAAATAATGTAGATTTGAAACAAGATTTAAATAATAAATTTGATGACTTTAATAATAAATTTGATCAAAATAAGCTAGAAATTAACACTAAGCTGGAAAATTTCAATGTTAAACTCGAACAGAATAATGTTAAACTGGATAAAATAGATAATGACTTGAAACTGAGTAAATTAGAGCTAAGACAAGATAATTTAGATTTAAAAGAAGCAATGTGTAAAAAATTTGAAGAAATGAGGGTTGAATTAAAACCAAATTATGTAAAATTTGAACAGAATCTTAAAATGGAAATTAATGTAATGGAAACTAATAATAAAGTAGAAATTGAAATAAGCTATTGTGAGAAAAAAGTAGAATTTGAACGGATAAATAATGTAGAAGGTGTTTTGATAGAAAATATTAATAATTTGGATAACAATTTAGATCAAACAGTAGCTGAAGTAGAAATTAACAGTTTTAATGAAACAAAAGAGATGTCAGATGATTTAATAATAATTGAAGACAATTGTGTGAATGATTGTGTTCAAGAAATTTCTAAAATAATGAATAATGGGTTAGGTAACAAGGTAAATCTAGAAATAACAAGTAATGTTGAAATTAATATGTCTAGTGGGGTTGGAATAGGTATAAGTAATTTGAAAAACAAAGTAAAAGTAAATAATCTAATAACGAAGGTATCAGCTGTTTATTTTAAAAAACAAGTGGGTCATAAAAATGTAGAGTTTGAAAATTATGTAATGATAAAATTTAAGAGTATCTTTCAAACCCAAGAACAAGAAATTAAAAGTTTTTGTGAGAAATCTAACTTTAAATATAATCTTGAAAATAAAAATGTAGAAATAGTAAAAGAAGGCTTTGTACTAGTATATAAGAATGGTGGGGTTAGTATTCCTAAACTAACAGATGTTGAAATTAGGTCATTGGATTCTAAGATGTTTGAGAGAAAGAGAAATGTAGATATGTCTGTAAGGGAGAAAGAGAAAGGTATTTTGTCAACACTCCGAGACAATAACAAAGGGAGATCTTTTGTTAGGAAAGGGTCTGTTGTGATGACTGGGCAAGACAAACTGTCCATGTGGACAGAAGTATTTAACATTAAAAATGTGTTAAAAAATTCAATCATGTATTTTAAAATCTTTCACCAATCTGGGAACCATCGTAAAAAATGTATAATTTATAATTGAGTTGTAATAAATTGAAATTTGGAATGAATAAATAAATGTAAGGACATTTTATAAACACACGGACTTGATTTTTAAAATAATTAATAAAAAGTAGTTAAGATTTTGTTAATAAGTAAGTTTAAGTTTGATAATGAATGATTAAGAGTTATGAATATTAATAATTTGTGTGTACTAATGAATTTTGTAAGCTAAGACAAAAATATAGAAAATAATTATTAGCCAAGCGTAAAATATTAAGAGTTTAGTTTTAGAAAACGTTTAGGTATTTGTAAAGTAAAGACGCTGGATTATAGCAGTAAACAACTTTATATGTTTATTAAGATCTTAATATTTAGAAAACGTGACGAAAACAGATTAGCTAGATGAGAGGATCATTGGAGCTGCAAGATTGTTAGTAAATAACTCTGTATATTTATGAAAGGAATAAATATTGATTTTACGTGACATAGATAAGATAGTTAGTTCGAAGCGAGGATTCAGAGTAGTGTTAAAAAAAAAAAAAAAATATTCAATATTAAGTAGGTAGATTCAATATAAAATATTCAATAATGACGAGAGAAATAGAATCTAGTTGGAGCTAAAAGGTTCACTTCTTATCAGTAGACAGATATATTGCTTCATACAGCTAGGGGAGATTGTTTATTCCTTAGTCAGGTATAAATTCCTATGCATGACATTGAGACGAAATATAGGGTGTTACCAAAATGCTGTCTAGGAAAATAAAAAACTTTTGACGTATAATTCTAATTTAACTTGTGTTTTCAAATAGAATTTACTTAAATAAAGGATAATTGGCTTTAAATAAAGTAAATAAGAACGAAAGTAGATTACTTAAATAACTTTAATAGAATTAAAAGTAAAGTTTCTAAGTAAAAAACTTAGAATAAGTTTTAAAAATAAAATTTCTTTTTGAATTTGAATAATAACATCTAGAAAGGAATACATAAACAAAAAATCGACGATGCTAGTAATAAGATTGGTAAAATAAACATTATTTCAACTTCGGATGATACGTTTTAAATGAAATTTTTTATGAATTTTAAAATTTTCTTAGTATAAGTGCATTTAGGTAAATTAATTAACAATGGGAGGAGGCAGGGTAACGGTAGTCGAAAACATGTCTTATTCTTAGAAATAAGGCATGTAGACAGCATTTAAGGTGTATTGTGGTTGTAAGGTTGTGAGGTGGGCTTTATTCTGAACTGAGTAGGAATTTTGCATTTCAACCTTCTCACATCTGAAAATCATAATGCAGACTTCAATGTAAGTGTCTAAAGTTGTAATCAGAAGGATACAAAGTGTAATTAAGTCGACAAGAAGTGTCGCGGATATTGGAGATAATAGGAGAATACACAAGAGACTACTAAATAATTAAAATTTGGATAAAAAAGTAAATTTTGGAAAAATGATGAGTTAAAATTTGTAAAAGTTTTGAAATTAAAATGTTTTAAGTAAAATTGAAAGTATTTTTTGATAAGATGATGGAGATTTTGTAACAACGGTTAAGACAATAATAATTTGATATAATATTACATAGAATTTCCATGTAATGATACTTTAGACAGATGATAGAAGAAAGATAAAGTGTAGTGTATACAGAACTGATCAATCTGTATATACAAGATTAAACCGGACGTGACATTATTAGGGAGTACTTTAGTAAGAAAGATAGTAATTATTAAAATGTATATAATAGATTAAGAGTAATAATGCTTGGCTTATATAAAAAAAAAAAAAAAAAAAAAAAAAAAAAAAAAAAAAAAAAAAAGGTATTTGATATTTGTTTACAATAGTTAAGAATAATAAAATAAGTAATTATATGCAAAATATTGTTAGATTTAAATAATTTGAGATTTGAAAGGTGGCTTGTAAAGGAATTGAGTGGTTTTCAAGAGGCTTTGCTAAGATGATAATAATATTGAAGTTTTTTGTTTTTTAATAATGAAATGGTAATAAAATGAATAATGAATAAAAATGTTAAAGTTTTTGTTTTTTAAAGAAGGAGATATAATTAATAAATAATAATAAGAGAGATTTTGATGAAATGTATAAATAAAATAAATAATTAACGATTTTTTAATAAATAATGTTTGAATTTAAAACAATAGATGATGTTAAGCAGTTATTTGATAAAGGTGTCTAAAGATTTTGATGAAATAAGGTGTTAGCTGGGAAAGCAATGATAATTTTTTTTATTTTTTGAAGTTTTTGTATACAAGTAATAGATGATTAAGAAGATTTTAATAAGAAGTAGTTTAAATGAGAGATTTTTGAGTTTTATATGAAGATGATGACTTTACAGAATTGTTGAGTAAAGTGGTATTTAAAATGAAGTTGTTCTGTTAACAAACTTTTATAAAAAAGGTAGTTAGGTTGCATTAATGGTAAATTTTTAGTTTTTAAGAGGTTTTTTGAGTACTGCGATGAAATAAAGGAAATATACGACGATTTTAATGAAATAAAGGAAATATGCGACGATTTTAATGAAATAAAGGGAGATTTGAGGAATTCTACGAAATACGGCGATTATTATGATTTTTAAAGGAAGCTACGTTGAAATAAGGAGATTATTTATGAAAGAATATAGGTAAATAATAAGGAGTTTTTTATTATGAAGAATTTGTTTGGGGATTAATGCAACTTGAATTATTAAAATATGAAAGATAAGATGGAAATAATTTTAAGATAGGATACTGAGAGACAATACAATTGTAAAGAGGTAATTTTTAAATAAATAGATGAGTTTGTAAGTAATTATATTTTTTTTTTGATAATAATGATATTATATTTTTGAATCTTAGTTGAAGAAAAGAGTTTTTGGTAATTGTAGAATCAGTAGTTAACATGTTATCCCAGCAAGACAAAAGAGAATTGAGATTTTAAGTAAGAATAAATAGTTATTGGGTTTAAATTAAAATGAGTAATAATATAAGATGATAATTGAAAAGTTTTAAGGTGAATTGAAGTAATGTTGAGTAATAAGTAAATAATTTCGTAAAAATGTTAATTAGAATGAGAGGTTTTAAATTGTAATTGTGTTTAATTGAAAAATGATTCAGATGAATATCTCGAGTCAAAGGTAGATTTTCAAAGGATGTAGAAATGTCGTCTTGGCAAAGAGGATGAGACAAGAAAAAGTATATAGACGGCTGTCTGGGAGATAAGCTTTGAGTGACGGGATCCTGTCAACAAAAAATGTTGATGGAAAGTTTCAGCCAACAAGGTTGGAAAGGAAACTGATGATGGGTTTTATTGTATAAATAGAGATAAGACTTAGCACTAATTGATTCGTATTATATTTTTTTACATGAGTTATGATGACTCAGACAAGTTGAGATAGTAAAATAGGATTTTTAATAAATAGATTTTTTAATTTTTTATGTAAAAAGAGAATCTTTTTTAAATTAAGTATACTAGGGATACTTATTTTCTTTCATGAGGTCCTTAACTTCTGAAATGAAATGTCTTGAACATCCATTAATATTTTTTTTCGATTTGAAATATATATATATAAAAGCTTTGTATTCCAATACCTGTATTGAAATACAAACCTTGTGGGGTTTTGTGACAATGTGAAAAGTTAGATTTTAAAATAGACTCATTTAAAAGACGCGGTTAAGCCAAAGAGATAAGAGATTCAAATAATAAATTAAATGTAGTAACTTCATTAATAAAAGAAAAATGGATTTTCAAGACAACAATATGAATTATTATGTTTAATTTTAATGTAATTTAGTTTGTTTGTTATAAAATGTAATTTATTTGTATTTTACGGCAGTGCGGTAAAATGTTGAACAGTAACCGGAAGGAACGCTTTTCGGAAGTGAGAATTTGCTTCATGGTAACGGCAGTCTAAGTCCAGCGTTAGGAGTGTCAGGTTGTTTCTAAAAGAGTCTCAGCTCAGTGATTGAAGGGTTCAGACGTATTTCGACGTTTGTGCGTTGTCAAATAGAACAATAAAAAAACCGATAGAATGTAAGATTTTATAATTTAGAAGGGACAATAGAGTTGATATTGACATAAGGTATAGACAGTGAAAAATGAGTGTACAAAGAATTGTTAGAGACTGACTTTACGAGAGACTTTGTTATATAGTAGAATGAATTACCATGCGGTTTTTCTTTGCAATGGCTTCCATGAGTCAAAGGTTTGAGTTTTGAATATTTTCTGGACAATAGGACTATAAACCCATATTCAAAGTATTGAACGTGATTGTTATAAATAGTGAACTTTTAAACCAATGTATAAACTTGTAGAATGAGACATGAACGTTCAGTGTTTCAGTGTTAATGCTGAGTTGATAATATTTATAGACAAGACTGTTATTTGTGAGAAATATTAAAAGAAATTTTAATTTAAATGAATATTAATTTTCATTTTAATAAACAGAAAATAAATATGAATTCCATAAAACAAAGGGAGAAACGATTCGAGGATGTCATCATAAGGGAGAGAGCATTTCCACGAGGCGGGATCATGGTGTCTTGGACAATAGGAGAAGTCAACCACGGATTCAAAGTGTTTTCAACGAAACAATAACGTGTTTGGTATCCACGTTTCAGAAACTCTTATTTTTAAACTATGTATGAATTTGATAGAATTTGTGTTGTTCAATATTAGATATAGAATATATAGATGATTAGAATTTTAATAAAAAAGGTAAATCCTTAAACTTAAAACTTTATGAAGAAAACAAATTATAAATTTTCTGATATTCAGTAAAACAATATAACTTGCATTAATTTAAAAGGATGCAATTCTTATTTCAATTAAATTCATTTTTTATTTGTATGTTGCAACAAGTAAGATAACGTCAGTAAATAAACTTTATTCAGATCTTTTTCTTATCAATATCATTTTAATAGGAGTAATTTGATAGGATGTGTTAGTGTAAGATGTTGAATATGACTATTCAAACTTTATATCTGTCTAATAGTTTAATAAATCTTTATGTTAACATTTCAGAGACAAGTGTTTTCATTAAATACCAAATATCACTGTAAGTACACTGTGAAAAGAACTTACGACCCCAAATATTTTTTCTTTCTTTTAAATATTTAAATTCATTCTTTTTTCAAAATTGGTATGCTAAAGCAAACCTGGCGCCCTATAGTCGAGCAAATTAACAAATTATTAACATTAAAAGTAACTTCACCTCTTTTTTGAATTATTACACTTTTAACCACAATATTTTCAGGATAATTTCGTTCATTATGTAGCAAACTTCCCTCTATTCTCAATCGATAATTTTACTCTTATATATTTTGAATTATTTGTTATATAATATATTTCGTATAAAAAAGTTTTTTTTTATCCAAAGTAAGGCATTAAGATTTTTTTTTTTTTTTTTTTTTTTTTTTTTTTAATTTTTAATTTTTTACCTGACTGATTTTCTTTTATTTACCCAAACAAATAAATCACCACTCCCAGACTCCGAATAATTTGTTTGTAATGAAATATAAAAATACTTAATTACAAGTATAACTTAATAATTCAATCTTATTTTCTTAAGTAAAGGTTTCTACTTAGTGTTTATTTATATTCCTTAGAATCAGTAATGTTCATTTCCTGCACGGAATTATTATCTCTCCTCACCTCCCCTCGCAATCGCTCCTTTGCCTGGGATATTCGCTTCCTGGATGATAACACACATATATATATATATATATATATATATATATATATATATATATATATATATGTTTGTTTTATTTTGCTTTCCTTCTAACAATAATGTAAGGTTCTATTACTTAATCCCCCCCCCCCCCGGTTATTTGACATTACAGTATTAATTAATGACACGTACTACTGCATAAAGGACGGAATTATAAATTTCTCAGTTTTCTTGAAATTTAACATTATGTATTTAAATTTAATTTTTCTACGAGTTATAGTTTTGAAATCGGATTTTCTTATTAGGCTGAAGTTATAAATCTATTATAAAACTGAAACATTTTGGTTTCCTTAGTCTTCAGTTATGTGCATTGACGTTTAGTCTTCACATTTGAGTCAGACAAGTGGAGGCACCACTAAGGCAAATTACTTCCTTTCTCCTGGCAACTTCCTGTTATAACTTTAACAACTAACAACACATAATAAAAACTTGTTTTTCTCTCATGAGAAGGCGACTAAAAATAAATATCATAGGCTATCTGTGTGTTTCATTTCATATCCGATATCAATTCTATCTGTTTCCGATATAATTTTGACTGTTTTTTCTCATTTATTATTTCACGTTTTATCATGTTCATTGCAGTATTATTCCATAAGTTTGCACCTTTTTCGAAAACCAAGCTAGTCTCGTAAAAACAAGACCTACTCAGAAAACCGTGCTGAGTTTGTAAAATTGAACCCAGCTCGGAAAATCGTGTCGGGCTCAGAAAATCGAGCCGAACTCGAACATTCGAGCCAGGCTTGATAATTTTGCATCGTTGTTTGAAATTCAAGCCAAGGGCTCAGCTCGATATTTCGAGGGTTCGCACATCCCTAGCTTAGTATGTTGTAGTCAGTTGCCACTTCCAGGGTTAAGTCAGCATATCAATGATTTACATTTGAATATAATTGTCTATAATTGTTCCGCCAATCCTACCAATCATCTTCATTAGTTGTTCATTTCAATTTAGTACTATATAAAGAATAAAAAGATTAAAATTTAATTATTTTCTTGAAAATAATTTTAATTTATAATACATATTTCTTAAAAAAATTTTTAATGCTTTTAAATAAAATTAATATATTAACTTAAAATTTATAATTATGAACAACTATGAGTTTTTGATTGAATTCATCATTTTGAAAGCTTAGTTTATTTTATTTATCGCTATTACGACTATTGGTATACTGTACATTAGTATGATTAACACTTACCATCAAACTATTGTATTATTTAAAAATAATGGCTGTTTAAGTTGAAGAAGCTTCTCCGTTGTCATGTAACACTAAACAAAAGCACATTTACAAATATTTAAATAAAATTATTCATAAAGAATAAACTCAATAAAAACTTTCCTGTGGGCCCACGGTCTCGCACTGAATTACTGCTCATTGTTTAAAATGATAAACTGGTTTGTCACTAGGAAAGGTATTGGGGTTGAGCTTTATTTTTCAATTTCTGTAATTATAGTCTCATATGATGTTTTGAATCTAAAGTAATTTTTCATTAAGTATGGTATAGAGATTAGTTTTGAACATCTTGTATATTTCAAATTGTTCCACAATTAAATTACCTTTTTTTGCAATGATGAATTGTTTTTAAGGAATCTTGAATTGCAGAGTATTTGTAGTTGTTTACAGTCAAGTGTTCTGTGTATTTGGATTTGATTTTGTTGTTGACAAAGTATTTGTTTGACTGTCGGGATGTGCTCTTTGAATCATACCTTTTATAACTTTCCCATTAGCCAGGGATAGTGAAACACATGTCATAATATAAAATGATAAAGGTGTCAACCAGGTTGAAAATACAATTAAAATTTATTTTTTACAGGTTTTTATTAAATTTTTGTCCAATATCTTCTTTTTTTCCCCTGTCATAGCTGTTGTTTGATAATATAACATCCATAAAAGTTCGGCTATTTCGTAAACTTTGTTTATTTCTCTGATTAATAAATTTAACCAAGGTAATGGTAAAATCAACCTATTTCCAAATTTGCTCTGTAACTACTTAAAATTCTTGCTAAAAAAACAACAGCAAAAATGTATTTAGAACCTAATATTTGATTGTATTGTACATATCTTAACATTACATTTCTTTTGTCTTTCTACATCCAATAATAATCCCCTCAACCCATCTCATCCTTTACTGTATATTTATCTTTTATCCAACCTGATTCTTTCATTATCTGAAATTCTAATATTTGATTGTATTGTACATATCTTAACATTACATTTCTTTTGTCGTTCTACATCCAATAACCCCCTCGACCAATCTCATCCTTTATATTTATCCAACTGGACTCCTTCATTATCCGAAACTTCATTATTTCTATCCTGTATTCCTAATAATTTCTCTCGTCTCATTTCTGTTTTGATCTCAATATTATTTTGAACATGATTCAATTTATTTTGCAGGTTGGTACCATTGGTGTTTGATGTGCAGTTTATTAACAATTATAACCGACACTGAATTTTGTGTATAATTTAGGCCTAGTAGCAACTGTTTTGAATTATTTTGAAAAAATATATTGAATTGTAATATAGCTAGGATAGAGAGCAAGGATTTAATGGTTCAAACTGTTTTTATAAATAAATAACTTGAAGTTTTGGTTGTAAGAAGTTATTTCTAATACAACTCTTCCGTCCTTATACTTTGTCCTTTGTTCCTAATCTTTCTTGGCTTGACATTAGTATTAATCAAATTCATCTGCTGTAGCGTACTCTGCTTGGTTTATAAAATAATAGGTTTATATGTCCCTTATAATATAGTCTGTAAGCAATATTTTTGTTTGTTTTTATACTCGTATTGGCATTATGTTAACATCAGTACATGATGTTACAGTATAGTACAACCATGACAGAAAAATGAATTTTTAGGAATATGACATCTTGTACCAAGATAAATTATAGAAGAATTTAAATAAATATTGTGAAAGTAATGTGAATTTTGTAATTTTTCTGAGAACAGCTGATTGTATCAAATTAATATTAGATTAGGAAAGAATAATGTTTGATAAATAATTTAAGGTGAAAATGCCAAAGTTTTGTGTCATCTTTTTTCTTTCATATTTTTGGCAATTGTTTACGATACAGGCCTAATTTATTAATAACTTTTAAAATGTTTTTGTAGTATCTTTTTGAGTTGTGTTAAACTGAACACCATTTAATAAGAAGCTGAATAGTTGATTCAGTTTTCACGGAAACTGTTAACAAGGCGGTTTATGTATATCGGTCTGCCAAGTAACGGACAAGAAGCGTCGTAACTTCTCATCTATAATTTTCCTTTCTTGTTTATTACTAGTGACAAAGTTTGGTAAATAAAAAAAAAAACGAAATGTAAAAAATTCATAAGCATGATTTTTGTTTGAATCATTTAAAATACAAAACAGATAATGTTATCTGGAATAAATTTATTAGCTTTAAATTTTGGATGGTTTTCGTACAAAAGTTTTAGTCAAATTCATACACCTCATTTTCCTTAAGGTTGTTAACAAATGAGCCTTGCTGCCAAGTAACAGCTCATAAGCGATGTAGTATTTCTACTTTAATTTTTGATATTTAGTTCTTTATTAATGACTAATATGTTTGGAATTTTTTCGATCTAATAAAATGTGAAAAAAAAGGTTTATCGTTGTCAAGACATTTGTTAGAACTGTCAGTATCTGTTGTAGCAAATTTTAATAAAAAATTGGGCCTACCTCACTGTTGGTACTTAAAATCCAATATGTTTTTAAGGGCTTATTATTTAAGACGGTTATTGTCAACTTCAGGTACGCCGAGTAATACCTATGAAGCACCTCCATTTTGCTATCGTTATTCATTGATAAATGAATCTACCAATCGGTAATTATAAAATTTCCAATTTCAATTTTTTTAAATAACTTACAAAACTGCATTATGATGTGGAATGAATTCGTTTGTTTAACGATCTGTGGTTTGTCTTTATTCTAAACTAATAAAACAGTTTCGCGTCAATTCATTCGCACATTCCTATGGATGCTAACCAACATACACAACTGCCAAGTAAGAGGCCTTAAGCAACATAGTTCCTTCACTTTAATTTTCATTTCTTGTAAATTATTGATGACTTTATAAAAAAATGACATTAAAAAAAAGTTTTATCTAATAAATGTTAAGAAATTCATTTTATACTGACAACAAATTTATTAAACTGTCAATATGTGTTGTAAATGGTTATTAACAGTAATTAGGCCTACTTACAGATAACATACATCGCTGCCAAGTAACAGTTCAAAAGCAACGTAATCCTTCAAATTTAATTTTGGTATTTTAGTTAATTATTGATGATTTGATAAAGAAAGGAAATTATTAAATATTTTTTTTTATCTGATATAAATTTGTTTTATGTCATCAGCAAATTTGTTAAACATCCTGTATGTTTGTGGCTGATTTTGATAATACATTAGGCCGCCTCTTATCTCGCTCAAACTCGTACACATTTTTTAGGATTATAACATATGTTTTAGTGTGACGCCGAGTAATGGCTACCAAGCTCCACAATTTTACTTTTGTTATTCACTGTTGAAAGAATCTCCCATTTGGAATATGTATTTTTTATTATTTTTTTATTTGAATAATAACTTACAAAACCACTTTATTGTAGAATAAATTTCGCTCCAGTTAACATATTCTTACAGATTCTAACAAACATAGATTGCTGCCAAGTAACAGCTCAAAAGCGAAGTAGTCTCAACTTTTCTTTATTGATGATTTTGATAAAGAAACGAAATTATTAAATGTGTTTTCATCTAATAAAATGTTAAATAAATTTGTTTTATGTTGTCAGCAAAATTGTTCAATGGTCAGTGTGTTTGTGGCTGATTTTTATCAGAAATTAGGCCTACATTTATCTCGCTAAAAATCCTACAGATTTTTAAATACTACAATATAATTTATAATGTGACACCGAATAATGGCCTTCAAGCATCGCAACTTTACCTTTGTTATTCATTGATAATAGAATCTCCAAATTGGAATTTCAATTTTCTTAATCTGAATAATTTAAAATAACTTGGAAAGCTATATCATTGTGGAATAAATTTGTTTGTAAAATTATCAGTAGTTTGTTTTTGTTTTAAGCAACTAAACCGAATTCGCTCCAATTTACACATTCTTACTGATGCTAACAAAACATGCTTTGCTGCCAAGTAACAGCTCGTAAGCACTGTTGAACTTCAGCTTTACATTAAAATTTTATTAGTCCAGTGAATACAAAACACATGTCACCCTCTATGAGATGTTTTTGGACAGATTTAAATCAAATTTTCATTCATATTCCAACCACTTATTATATAAATAAGATTTTTTTGGAGTAATAGTTCGAGAGAAAATTTGGGAAAAAAAATTACATAGGAATAACAAAGAATGACGTTTCATTAGGTATCTTTATGGATTCAAACCAAATTTATTGGAGTTTTAATTTATTATATCTAGAATGATTATTCAATTCAGAAAATTTCAAAACATTTGAAGAGGAAAAATTTGTGGATAACATGTTAAAATTCTGTTTATCTGTTATACAGGGAAGTGCAAAATTATTGTTACATTTTATTATTTTAGTTTCTTGCATTGTAGGAACCAGTTTCTTGCTCGACCAGGCATTGGAAAGCTCTTTACAGAATAACGCATTTTTAGGTTTGGTAACCAGATCAATGGTCCCCCCTGGGATGTGGTTGTAGATGAATAATGTCAAATTTTCATTGAGGAAAGCTTGCGGAGGTCCCGGGATAAAGGGGCTTAAAAATAAATTTTTATTTTGTCTTAGATCATTTATGGTGGGGAAAAAACATAAATATAAATTTTATTTTAGTTGAAATTGAGTTATATTTCTAAACTGATGAAACAAAGTAAATCCCGTAAAGACTAATATCAAGTGTGCATTGGGTACAAAATCAAGACCCTATTTCTAAGAAAGATGGACCAAGAACTGCTAAAAATCTATAAAAGGAGAGTTTGTTAATGGAATCTGACAAACTGGTTGTAACAGTGGACAAACAAAGTTTTATTTTATGTCCAAAAACAGAAGCTTCCTGTATGTATTACAGTAGCGGCCGATGGTTAAGGGCAATGGGAGGGCTCTGTTTTATTTTATACACGTAAGGGAAGGCATGGTATCATTCACTTAAAATTCACAATCACAAAGGGTTAAACTTAAAAACATAAACAAACAACTCGTGTGAGTGGCGAGACACTATTTAGAACAGTTGCGCCAACTTATTTTGCCCATCGAAAACAAGGTTTTTAGTAATGCGGAACATCTAATTTATGGTGGCTTCACTGACTGATGTCTGTGCGCGCAGCTTCGGACTCTGCCCTAGAAGCCCATTACACGCTGTGTAAATGACGTCACGGCACCCTCAGCTCTGTTTGCTGCTTGCCCCATATGACTAAATGCAATGAAACTGGGATGCTCTGGCCACCGTCCGAACTCCAGAATACATTCGTCAAATATTTTATATTGTAAAACTTCCGCTACAAATGATGGTGAAATCCATAGCGGCAATTCATAATTCATTTATCTCCACAGAATTAAATACATATAGGTATTTACATTATTAAAATAATATTATCATTGGGGGGGGGGCGGCGTCCGAGAGTCCTTATGAGTAAGACGCCACTGATGTATTATAAACCAAAATTAAAGTGGTGCAGATATCTTACTAGTAAAAGACAGTAATATTCCAAGTAGGCCTATACATTCCAACATAATTGTTGTAGACTGATAACTAAAATGTCAAAGACAAGACACATTTTCATAAAAAACAACATGAAATTGTTTTTTGTATTCACTCAAATTTTTTTAACATTCTGTTTAATTTAAGAGTTAAACCAATTGAAAAACAGTTCTACTTGGGGAAACACTCACTTTTTTCATACTTTAAAAACAAACATTCCAAACAAATAAGGTCAAAATAGGCATCTCTCTTGTAGGGAGACCTAGACTGACAATAAATGGGTGCAACCTTGAAGTCTCTGTTCTTCATTTGAATATTAATAGTAGTCAGTTGTACTATTTATTCTTTAGTCATAGGCGCTTCATTATGATGGATGTTGTGTTTAATTAGTACTGCCGTACCTCCTCGTGCTAAATTGTCCGGGTGTGAAGAGTAGCAACAGGAAAAGTTTATTTTACTTGTGAGATGAGTGTCTGAAATTAGACGTATGTCAATTATTTCATTTCTAAGAAATATTTAAAATTTGGATAGATGTTGGAGGAATCCATTCACATTCTACAAGGCTATTTTAAGTAAGAAAGTTATTTTGTGGTTCTTGCTCTTGATCTTGTCCCTATTTTTTAATTTTTTTTTTTTTTTTGTGTAGGATGCTAATTGCCTTTTTTGATCACTAAGCCCCTGCGAAATCTGGGTCAACAATTCTTTCATAGTGGTTTCTTCTTCTCTCCAGACACTTTTGATAATACAGGCGTAAGATTTCGGCTCTGCATCCTGTTTTTTGTTTTCAGGTCTCCCTTTGAAGTATGTACTGTCTTTTATATTTCTTTCATGAGCACTCAGGCCAGGTTTTCGTCTCCAAGTCCTAGTTGCCTTTTCATTTGTACTTTGTTGCTAAATAAATATTGAGCTTGACTTGTGAGCTAATATTAGATAGAAAAAAAAAACTCAAACACAATATCTCAAAAAATTATGTTTATTTAATAAAACACGTTTCAACGACAAAGTCGCAATCCTCAGTGATACAGGGCCACACTACTCTCGTGGGCCTTGCTTCTTTTTAATTGGTCTTTTATTCTTTTTCTTTAGAATCCAGTCTGTATCTCTTTCTAACTGTTCTTCATCAGTTTGAAGAACAGTTACAAACTAATTATGTTGCATTATAGTACAGAACATCCCGTAAAAAGAACAAAAACTTTAAATAATTGGAGTTTAAAACGTAAATAAATTAAGTAAATCAAGTTTTCAAAACAAGAAAATATACTGTACTTTATATGTAAATTGATGTACACTACTAAATATTAGTCAAAACACGCTACAAATTTTGGAATTGATTTATCAATCTGTTTTTGAGTTTTATCTTGTTTTTAAGAAAAGACAGATAGATGGAAAAAAATTATTTTCATATGCCTAACTGCGAAACATATGTCTCTCAATAAAGCTCTTTTGTGGAATTAAATAATTGTTTCATTATTTCTATTAATATTGAATTCTATCAAACACAGACTGTTGTCACATTAAATTAACATTCACAAAGCCAGAAAGAACAAATATGTTTTATAAAAAATAAGGATATCCCATATAGTTATTTGAAAACAATAAAACAATAATTGTGATGTGATGTGTGACAATGTTTGTAAAATGTTTATAAAAGATTCAGTCTTTATTAAAATTCAAATTTTGAAAATGTTGCCAAAATTAAACTGATCTCCAGTGAGGGAGAGAACTAGATATATTTTCTGTTTGAAAATTCACTGATACCCTGATGAGATGTATATCTTAAAAACTACATGAGACTTGACCATTAAAGTTTATATAAAACTAAACCAAATTGATCTATTTATTCCACTAATTTTATTACATTACAGTTTAATTAAATCTATGCATTGAATAAAAAATATTTATACGTGTTATAAAATACTGTACAGTATTATATATGTCAGCTGATCTACACTGTCAGTTATGAATATCCTGGAAAATAATATTTATGGAAAACTGGGAAATATTTAATTCAAAGTCAATAATAGTTTATTTTAATCATATTATAATTTATAACAATTAATTATTATTATATCTCGGTTCACATCATATTTTATTGACAAAAAACTGCAGTTTCTCAGCACTCACTCGATCAAGAAAGCTGACATGCGCAGAACGCTTTGCGCATTTCTTCTTCACTTTCCAGCATTTTGCATTTCATTTAATTTACGGTGTGGGCCTGGGCGCTATAATTACAAAGGTTTTGTTTTCTTTCTTTTCTATTTTAGGAAATATTTTCTCCAAAAAGCTAAAATTTTGTAATTATTTTCTTGTTGCTGAATATTATGTAAAAGTTAACTTCAATCTCAAATTTGTCTTTTGAACGTTTAAATTTGGAAAATGTTTTGCCGGTATTGCATTGCATTACATTTAGAGACTTCAGGCAAGAGAAGCATAATAATCTTTGTTGAGGCTTGTTACGTTTAAAAATTATTAATAATTTCTTTATAGCAGTAAGTTTACACTATTTAAATAGTTGAAGTGATTTTATTGTTGGCAATTTTTATGTGTTGTATCGTTCCGTTAGGGCTTGCTTATTTCAACTTTGTAAAAGTCGGCCATATTTTTTGACTAAATTGGTGCCAATTGTTGATTAAATAAAGTTGTCAACAGTTTTTTAATAGAAGTTTGCAGAGATATTATTCACTATGAAAATTGAACTACATAAAACAAATAATAAGGATCTAAGCTTAATAGTTGTTAATCTACTGAATAATCAATATAAACACTAAATTTATTTTGATATCATTTTACAAGTTGAGCCTATTCCTATGTTAAAGTTTCTAATATTAAACAGTGATCAACTTTATTTGTAGATGTTCAAAACATGATTTCAATTCTCTCCTCTCTTTTACTTGTACAATACTTACCTGTTACCTTTAAAAATTCATTTAAGGTAAAGTTTAAAGTTACAGTACTGTGATAATTTCATTTGAATTTTAAGAAAATTGCTCTATTTAAACAAAATTACTTTAATATTTATGATAATAAAAATGTGTGTTAGTCAAGAATATAAGTAGAGTAGGTAGTAAGTTTAATTTATTACCATTTTGAGTAGTCTAGACAGTAATTATAGAGTGTACATACTGGTTGAATTTAATGATGGAAAAAATCATGAAATCTGTTTTCTAAAAAATTCAGTATTTTTGTCAAATAAATCTTAAAAATAAGCAATTTACAAGTTTACATTCGATGTTCAGAGTCTAGGTTTCGTAAGTCAAGCCTAGATAACTGAATAGCGTGTCATTAGATGTGTGTGCATTAATTTATTCTAACAATAGGTAAATATTACTTCTTTGTATAATTTAAAAAACATGTGAAATAGATCTCGGCAAGTCAAAATATATATTGACCTAGTAAATAAACTGAAGGTCTTGTAAGGTAACTATATAATAAATACAGTATATATATATATAATTATCTAACCAGACCTATTTGTATGGATGAACATAAACAACGAACGGTGAGACACTCAATATATGTCAAATATATTCACTATCATTGCCATACGAATATATATATATATATGTAATATCTAACCAGACGTAATAGAGCAAATAGGTTTGGGAAGGTATAACATTCTAATATTAGGGTGGCAGTTGCGATAATTTGATCAAATGTGTAGCTACATTTCTTACTTGATACATATTTTCTTGAGAAATAAATATATATTAATGATTTTTTTAGACTTGAAACGTGTATATTGTTATAAAAAAATATGTAAACATTAACTTCATTATCAAATTTGATTTTTTGAACGTGTAAACTAATGAATAATCTTTGTGGATATTGGAAGTAAGGGAAGCATAAATCCAGTTGGGGCTTGTACATTTAAAAATTATTAACAATTTGTTTATAGCAGTAAGTTTTAACTATTTGAAGTGATTTTCCTAACTAACTGATGTTGTTGACAGTGTGTAGAATTTGTAATCTATGTTATTTATATTGTTATAATTTGCCTAATTCAGTTCCGCCATTTTTCAAAAAGGCGCAATTTGTCTAATCTCATTGTCAACGTTTAAAAAAAAAGAATTTATGATGGTAAGTATTATACAAGTTAAAGAGAGGAGAGAAATCATGTTATGAACTTAAATTTCAACATCTACAAAAAGTTGGGCTCAGAGACTTTAACACTGGAATAGGTCAATAACTCGTGAAATTATATTTAAGTTTTTTATTAAAATTATTCTTTCAAATGATATTAGCTTAGAACCTTATAATTTGTTTTATGTAGTTTCATTGTAAATAACTCATTAACTTATTAATTTTACTGTAATTGTATTTCTCTCCGCTTTTAGTCGCTAAAAACCATGCAAACTTAAACTATTGGTAAATGTCCAGTTGAGATATTATTGCGAATTAATATTGAAATTTAATGAAATCGTATTTTACGTACCTCATTATTAAACAATTCGATCATCCTTTAGCTGGGAGGACCCTTTTCAAGTATCAAAATCCATTATTTCTGTCTAAAGTAAGCTATTTAATAGTAAGAAATTCTAGGCTTATGAGGTTAAGGTATCTGTCTACATTAATTCCTATGACAGCTGTGGTGAATATTTGAGTATCTCATCGCTCTGTTTATGTTCATCTGCGCAAATAGGTCTTGTTAGGTAAATTATATACAGTACAACCTCGTGAAATCAGATCTCTGGATAATTATGTTAACCGATAAAACCGTCGATTGTAAATTGTAATTTTTTAGTGAAAAAACAGTGACTTCCACTATGAAAACATTATTTATATTTTTAAGAAGTAAGGTATGTAGTAGACGATAAAAAAACCCCCGAAAATTAGCAGTTACCTTTATGTAAAGAAACTAATAAAAAAGTAATCAGTTTAGGCCTATAGTATTATTCACTTCAATTTCATCTGACAATATACATGAATGTGGTAATTGTTAATTTCAGAACTAGGAGCCATAATAAAAACTGAATCACTTTACAAACCTATGTTCAATTATAAAGTGAAGGTTACTTTTATTATATTATTATTATTTCCATAACCTTGTTCAACCCATAAATTAGGTGAGTTATTTTATTAATACAATTTGTTCAAATTAATATAATACAATTAATCTACCTGTTCCTATTTGCCTATGTTAGTCTGTTGGTATTTATAAGATACAGCGATTAAGAACGAGAACAGCATTGCTCTATTAGTACATTTTATTACTAAAAAATTGAAAGTGTAATTTGTAATTATTTAAATTTTATATATATGTAAGTTTAATATAGAATATGCGTGGAACATAATATATTTCAATTATTCATAACAAAGTTCCAAAAACACTACATTCTTTATGTTGCTTGGTCAAAGAATTTCTACAATATTTACCTTTTTTAATAGAATCGTTTTGTTCTAGTTTAATATTATATTAATATTTGGAGGAAGCACCAAATGATGTAAGGTGAAATTATGATTAACCGGGGGGGGGGGGGGAGGTACGTCCGATAAAATAAGCTTTAGAAAACTGTATCTTCATCTATCTAAAAAAAAATAAAAAATTAGGCTATTACAATTTGTTAAATGTGAGGTGGCTACATTTATGACAGCTTTGTTAAATATTGCATGTAATGATTTTGCTACACTGTGGAATTTTCTAAGTATTTCTGGGAAAATCAGGGATATCTCAGGTAATTTTATCTTTACTCCTGGTAGACACCCTGTTAAACTATCCACACATTTGAGCTGAAGAACACACCACAGATGATGGACAGTCAGCATTCCTAAAACCACTTTTTAAACTTGGATTTCAAAAAGGATATTTCTGTGAAAACTTGTCAAATTTTTTTTTTAAATCTTTAGATCAACTTGATTTAAATATAATAGCTCACTTTACCAGGGTCCTGGTCATTAAAGAAATTAGCATCTTGTATATGCAGTGTGTGGGGGGGGAATAAAAATGTTTGTTTATGTAAAAGTTTATCGGTGTTGAAAGTAGGCTTGTTGTAGATTCATCTTAAAAATGTGCGCTTTTTAGTTTCAGGATACACAACCTGTATTTTTGAAACAAACTGACAAAAGATAGAAGGCTATTTACTACAAGACACAAACTTACGACAGCAATACATTGGATCAACTAACATTTGGTAAGAGCACAGTTGATTTTTTTTATTAGATCATAATTATTTTAGTTGATTTGTTTATCAGATGCAGGTAGATAACCATTTTAAAAGTGCTAGAAGTTTAACGAAATCAATAAATCTTTTCATTACTCATCACATTATACTTGTCAGGATATTTTGGATAAGTCCTGATCTGAAACTTTTACTTTTAGCTACTAAAATGTTATGAAAATTAAAAAGAATGGGTAAGTTTTAATAAATGATGCATAAACTTACCAAAGGTATAGAATGAGCACTGATCATAATCCATAAATCACGTTTTCAGAGTTTGATCAATTATATATGTTTAAATGTGTGCTATTACTGTAGAGGTCTTTAATTTTATTTCATTTATTCTAGTCTACTTTTTTTACAATAACTTGGACTAATTTATTGGTAAACAAAGTCGGGGGAGGGGGGTAATTTAAAAATGACAGCTGTTTAAATAGTTTTTTAAGGAATAATGTTGTAGGCCCTATATGTTCATAATGTTACTGCTTTGACGAAAAAAAGGAAGAAATTTATATATTGGTACTAATCATATTTCTGATAGCCTAAATTAAAGATGGATATCAGTCAAATCAGCCATCCGAGTATTACAATCTTGTACAGTTTTGTTTAGTCAATGTTGGATGCTATGTTTAAATAAATATGGTATTTATTGAAAGATCTCTTATATTTAGCTTCAGGTTTAAGGTTTTATTAAAACAATCATGGTTAAAACAACCACAACTATATTTTTGAATTTGTTGTTTATTCATTGTTATGAGATTTCTTCTTTATATTAATGTTATCGTTTTTTTCCTCTAGAAAAGAACTTCAGCATCAGTCTCAAGACATCTATAAACCATCTCTGATACATCATCAATCACCACCTACCATCTTGACATCCAACCCATCTCACCATCATCATCAGTGTCTTTGCCACCTAAATCAGGTATGGTTGATATTGTTCAGCTATTTTCTATTTGAAGTATGAACAATATTTCTTATTGATTTTTATTAAAGCCTAAAAAGTAATTAGACTTTTTTTTAACACCTAGTGTCATCTATGTCGTCTTTTTTATGCAGTACTTTATTTTTATGTTCAAAGAACATACTTCATACTATCATGAGAAAGATCATTTTTATAATAATAAAAATGTTGAGTTTATATTAACCCTCGAACTACCCTATATAGTACTCAAGTGGTAGGCCTTTTTAGTGCATTTTGCAAGTGATTTTTTTTCTACTAAAAATAGTAATTTAATGCTAAACCTAACTTTGTAACATATCATTTTTTAGAGAAAGGTCCATAGAATTTACCTATGTATAAGAACGGTTAGATGTAAACACTTTGGAGTTAATATTGACTGGAATGAAAAACATTGCTCTTAACAAAAGGAAAAATTCCATATAAATATACAATACAAAAAATTTGGAGTTAGTTGATATGTCGGTAATACTGTATATTTAAAAAAAGGTAAAACTTCAGATAAACACCAAAATTTTCTAATTTTTTCATGATATAAAATAGTTTTCTGGTTTATATGTAAATATAAGTGTGTAAACAAATATAAACATTTTTATTTGACAAAAACAATTTTTACGAGAAAAAATTGTAAAATGGCAGCAGGAAAATGGTTGGGCTTGTTTTTCAAAATTCACCAAAACCTATAAATAAAAAAGTAAATATAAAAATTTTGATGTTAATTGTGATGAAAAATAAAAAAATAATATCGAATAACTCGAGATCAACTTACTTCTCGGTGTACGAAAAAATGGCGATGTATAAACGATTGGATATCCATATATTACTAATTCGTATTTGACAACTTCTAACGTCCTTAAAAAAATGCTAGTTTCCCTTCGATTTCAGTGACATTTGTTAGACCCATAGAAGAATGTCTATGACTTTGACTATATTTTTGAAAACATATATCAAAAGAGTAAAAAAATACTCTCTTTGAAATGGTGTGAATGCCAACTTAATTGAAAAGAATATCCTTTGAAAACAAATAAACAAGTGACATATTTTGTCGTTTGCTTCGACTAAATTTGGTGTTTCAAACTGATCTGGCAAGACAATAATTTATCGATTTTAATCATGTGACATATTACTTTTTTGGTACTTCAGTTATATAAAAATGAAAGTTCAGATCATTATCGTTACAATAGTGACAAATATATTGCGATTGAGATTTTTTTAGTAGCCGAAATGTTGGAATTATAAAATCTGTTCAGCGTAGTTGATTGCAGTGGAATAACACATGCGAGACAGATACTGAATGAAGTTCTATATCTCAATAAGTATAAAAACCACGATAATTTGGAATACATTGGTCGAAAAGTGAAGAAAAATACTACAACAGAGTGTCATTGTAAATATTTGGCCTGAAATTCTGACTTGTTAAAAATAAACAAAAATGACATCTGTTTCGGACAAAATGATTATAGAAAATGGTGCTAGTAAAGTGACGTGTCGAGAAATGCTGAATTTATCTATTTTAATAATTACTATGTTTATATGAAAATGAAAGATCAGATCATTAGCTTTACATTGATGCCAAATTTATTACATTTGGATTACTTGAGTTTGAGCCGAGTCTCAGTAAATCTAGCTTGAGCTTTAATCGAGCTCAAACATTTTAATTAATACAAGCTTTTAATTTTCGGGCTTGAACTTTTATCAAGCCTTTTAAAGAGCTCTTATCTAGCTCAAGTTTTTTAAAGCTTCCTATAAATTTTACATTAAGTAATAATCAGTATAATGTCGATCTTTTATTTTAGTGGATTGTCAAACTGGGAACCAAATGTCATATCTACATTTTGCTTTAATGTCTTATACAATAAAAATCTGTGCGTATAGCTTACGGTAATGTAACTATGGCTAGTCTTATGTTTTTAGAAAGGCTATAATATTGCGAGTTAAAATAAAATCCACCAATAATTATGGGAAGATCAGACACAAACTACCTGAGCTTTAGATTAAACTCTGCCTTATCTTACTAATAGTTTCCTTCTTTACAAGTTAAACAATGCAGACCTTTGGAAGGAGAGAACTCAAAATCAATACAGTCGTGTATTTTGTCATTTAAATTTTACGAGACATTTTATTATTACGATAAACGGAAAATAATTTGCCGCTGGTTACAATAATATGTCAAACCGATATTATTACTTGTCATTGTGGACTGCTGTGTGTGTGTGGGAATGAATCGAACTTAGGCCTAGAACTGATTGATGCACTTGTACAGTTTGAATTTTACAACTCCAGCAAGTTATCTAGACAAAAGACACAGTGTTTCTCTAGTTTCCATGAACTCGAAATTAGTAGCAAATGATTGGTTGAATAGCCTTGCATTTTGTAAATGTAAATAATTACAATAGGAAACAATTGAACTAAGTTTAGTTTACATAAAAATTATAACTTTGTGATTGTGTTTTCGTTGGGATTTTGCAAAACATTAAAACGATAAAGTTTTGAACTGGACTTTTATTTTTGAATGGTTGATCTGGGAAAACAATTGTTCAGGGAACTTTGAATCCTGTAGAAATATGCATTGTTTAAATGGGTTTCCAACCTCTACTGCAGAATCTGAACAATAAATGAAGGAAATGAATGAATTGAGTTTCACTATTTTCATAGTGGAGAGGGGTCTTTCTCGTATTAAAAATTTATAATTTCTTAATTATTTTATAAATTTATTATTTTGCCCTTTTTTGTACTAAATAGTATGTGCGAGAAATTAAAATGTGAGAAAATTGCAAGTTTTTGTGGCAATAAGATGTATAATATGGGAAATACAGCAAATATGTTCCAGGCCAATTATTTTTCCCAACACCTTATTATATTCACACTTAGTTTAGTATATTATCAATGTTGGTATTAGGCTAGATGCATTGGACCATTGACAGTCTGTTTTAAACTTTGTCTGCGCTCTCTCTCTCTCTGTCACACACAAATACCCAACTTTGCACTTCTTTCGAATCGAAGCTATATTAAAATAGGGAATAAGATTATAGTGCAACAAAGTTAACTTCGAGCAAGGCTGTGCAGGTTGATGAAATGAGGGGCATGTAGTGGAGGTAAACAGGCTGCTAGTAGATACGCTAGTGTGTGAAGGAGAATTTATGTCTTCCTTAACTTTTCCTTTAAAATTTATTTTATTTTTTTTTATAACCACTTTTTGAGTTGTCAGATTATGAAAGACATTTAACGTGAGTAGTGTGAAGAACGTAGATTTCGCCAGGAAAAATTATTGGCCAGCCTTTAAGTTTACTTTAAATTCGTAATGATACTCCCTCGCCTAGTCGAATAATTGATCTACGTTAAGGCATTATAAACAAACCTAGAATGTAACAAAAGACCAAAACTATTTTGACTCTATAATGTAAAGATCAGATTGCAACTGTTGTGATAGTGGAGTGTCATGTGTTGCTAAGTTATACCATTAGACTTACCCAACCCCCTGTATACTCAAACATATCAACTGCACATTTCAATATTGCTCAAAGTTAAAACTTTATTCTACTCTAAATAGAGCATACCCTTACTCCTTACAATCTTTTTTCTTGTCAATTAGCTAACAATTTACTTTATTCTCTCTATTCTCAATCGATAATTTTACTCTAGTATGATATTTTGAATTATTTGTTATCTAATATGTCTTATAAAATATTATACCACAATTCACACTCAGTAGTTCAACATTTTCACAAAAAGTTTTTTCTTCTTCATAGTAAAGTACGAGTTTAGTTTTGTTTTGTTTAAAATTTTATTTTTTACCTGACTGATTTTCTTTTATTTACCCAAACAAATAAATCACCACTCCCAGACTCCGAATAATTTGTTTGTAGTGAAATATAAAAATACTAAGAGTTACAAGTTTAGTATAACTTAATAATTCAATCTTATTTTCTTAAGTAAATGTTTCTACTTAGTGTTTACACTGGGAAAGGTATTGGGGTTGAGCTTTATATTTCAATTTCTGTAATTAATTATAGTGTCATATAATGTGTTGAATCGAAAAGTAATTTTTCATTAAGTATGGTATAGAGATTACTTTTGATCATCTTGTATATTTCAAATTGTTCCACAATTAAATTTCCTTTTTTTGCAATGATGAATTGTTTTTAGGAATCTTGAATTGCAGAGTTTTGTAGTTGTTTACAGTCAGGTGTTCTGTGTATTTAGATTCGATTTTGTTGTTGACAAAGTGTTTGTTCGACTGTCGGGATGTGCTCTTTGAATCATACCTTTTATAACTTTCCCATTAGCTGAACAAACCACCAGGGATAGTGAAACACATGTCATAATATAAAATGATAAATGTGTCAACCAGGTTGAATACATACAATTGAAATACAATTTATATTTATTTTTTACAGGTTTTTATTAAATTTTTGTCCTATATAGTAAGTAGTGTAAATATCTTCTTTTTTTCCCCCTGTCATAGCTGTCATGTTGGTGTTTGATAATATAGCATCCATAAAAGTTCTGCTATTTCGTAAACTATTTGTTTATTTGTCTGAGTAACAAATTTAACCAAGGTAATGGTAAAATCAACCTATTTCCAAATTTGGTCTGTAATTACTAAAAATTCTTGCTAAAAATACAACAGTAAAAATGTATTTAGAACCTAATATTTGATTGTATTGTACATATCTTAACATTACATTTCTTTTGTCTTTCTACATCCAATAACCTCCTCGACCCATCTCATCCTTTATATTTATCCAACTGGACTCTTTCATTATCCGAAACTTCATTATTTCTATCCTGTATTCCTAATAATTCCTCTCGTGTCATTTCTATTTTCATCGGTATTATTTTGAAAATGATTCAATTTATTTTCCAGATTGGTACCATTGGTGTTTGATGTGCAGTTTATCAACAATTATAACCAACACTGAATTTTGTGTATAATTTAGGCCTAGTAGCAACTGTTTTGAATTATTAAAAAAATATATATTGATTTGTAATATAGCAAGGATTTAATGGTTCACACTGTTTTTATAAATAAATAACTCAAAGTTTTGGTTGTAAGAAGTTATGTCGTTGTTATTTCTAATACAACTCTTCCGTCCTTATACTTTATCCTTTGTTCCTAATCTTTCTTGGCTTGACATTAGTATTAATCAAAATCATCTGCTGTACCATACTCCACTTGGTTTATAAAATAATAGGTTTATATGTCCCTTATAATATAGTCTGTAAGCAATATTTTTGTTTGTTTTTATACTCGTTTTGGCATTATTGTGACAATGTGAAAAGTCAGATTTTAATATAGACTCATTTAAAAGACGCGGTTAAGCCAAAGAGATAAGAGATTCAAATAATAATTTAAATTTAGTCACGTCATTTATAAAAGAAAAATGGATTTTCAAGACAACAGTATGAATTATTATGTTTAATTTTTATTTTACGGCAGTGCGGTAAAATGTGTGAACAGTAACCGGAAAGAACGCTTTCGGAAGTAGGAATTTGCCTCATGGTAACATCAGTCTAAGTCCAGCGTTAGGAGTGACAGGTTGTGTTCTAAAAAGTCGAAGTCCAGCGATTGAAGGGACAAGATGTGTTTTCTAAGAGTTGAGTTTACCGCTTAAAATGAACAGGTTGTGTTCTTAAAAGTCAAAATCCAGTGTTTGGAGAGATAAGATCGTAGAAAGAGTTTCTAGGTTCTGTTAGAACAATGTACATTTGATTTTTTATCTCAAATAGTGATCGAAAGTATTTAAAAATCCATATTTAGCGTGTTTCAATGACAATAACGCGGGAACATAAAAGACAATGATTTATATACGCGAGTTATGAACATTCTCAACAACTTGAGAAAACAATTTCTGAACGAGGGAGAATCCACTGCGAGCCGTAGAACTTCAACTCGTAGGACATCAGTTTTCCATTCGGACACAGACAATGTTTTTTATTTAGATCGGCGTTGTGGTATAGACGCTATATATTATCTGTTTGATTAATAACCTGTATTATGTTTTAAATTAATTTTTTGTAAATGTTTATCTTTTTAAAGAAAATTTAGTAGATTATTACTAGAAGAGATACTAGTAAAAAATGAAACTTTTAAATAATGAAAATAGAATCTTTTTATTTTTCTTTTAGAGCTACAAAGTTACTAAAAAATTCATAGATTAAATTCCTGTTGCAACAATTTTATTTGTAGAAGCATTTTTGAAGATAAAATTAATTAATTTGAAAGAAAGAAATAAAGGAAATATAAATTCATAATTAGTTATTGAAACTAAAAGGATAACTAGTATTTATAATATGATTTTGTGGTTAATAATATTTGTAGGATGTTTCTTTGAATGTTTAATAAATGTTTTCTTTGTAACATTTCAGCCAAAGTGTTCTCATTAAAAAACCAAAATCCACTGTAAGTACACTGTGAAAAGAACTTACGACCCCAGAGATCTTATAAATAATTAAATTCATTCTTTTTTTTTAATTGGTATGCTAAAGCAAACCTGGCGCCCTATAGTCGAGCAAATTAACAAATTAATAATAATTAAAAGTAACTGCATCCTCACATTTAAATTATTACAAATGGCGCCCAACGTGGGGCTTTTTAGTCGAAAGTACAGTGATTTTGGCAATGAGAACTCTTAAAATCAAGGTAAGGACTCTCTAAATAAAATAAGAAAGATTCTTTTAAAAAAAAAAAATTTTTTTTGTATTAAATATAGTAAGGTAAAAATGGAGACAGAAATTGTAAATGTTAATAATAATGATGAACAGGTAGGGTTAGAAAATCATAATTTTTTAAACAATTTAGAACCAATGGAGTATACAGAGAGTATTTTTGGAAACATAGGGCAACTACCAATAGAAATAACAAAAAGTAATGAAGAATTAGATGAACAATTCGCGCAAGATTTTCTAGATCAAGAAATAAACAGTAATAGTAATAGTAGACGTTCAAGTATGGGTAAAATTAGTAGTTCAGGTTCGGATTTTAATGGGTTTGATAGTGATGGGATTCTAAATAGTAAAGAAAAGTGTGAAGATATGAACAAAAAATTAGTAGAAACACCAGGGGTAGAATTTGTAGAAGAAAATTCAGATAAGGAATTAAGAGCTGAAGAGGTTAGGATAGATGAGAGTGTAGAAAATAATGATCAAGGTATGAGCATGGAAAAAATATATGAGATGTTAGTAAAAGGATTTCGACAAACTAGTTTAGATATGGATAAAAAATTTGATAAAAATAGCTTAGAATTTAAACGAGATAATGATAAGAAGTTTGAATGTATAAATAATAGGTTTGATCAAAACAATTTGGAATTAAAAGAAATAAGTAATAAATTTGATCAGAATAAGCTGGAAATCAATGCTAAACTGGAAGATTTTAATATTAGACTTGAACAAAATAATGTTAAACTGGATAAAATAGATAATGACTTGAAACTGAGTAAATTAGAGCTAAGACAAGATAATTTAAACTTAAAAGAAGCAATGTGTAAAAAATTTGAAGAAATTAGGGTTGAAATAAAATCAGATTATGTAAAATTAGAACAGAATCTTAAAATGGAAAGTAATGTAATGGAAACTAATAATAAAGTAGAAATTGAAGTAAGCTATTGTGAGAAAAAAGTAGAATTTGAATGGATAAATAATGTAGAAGGTGTTTTGATAGAAAATGTTAATAATTTGGATAACAATTTAGATCAAGCAGTAGCTGAAGTAGAAATTAACAGTTTTAATGAAACAAAAGAGATGTCAGATGATTTAATAATAATTGAAGACAATTGTGTGAATGATTGTGTTCAAGAAATTTCTAAAATAATGAATAATGGGTTAGGTAACAAGGTAAATCTAGAGATAACAAGTAATGTTGAAGTGAATAAGTTTGGTGGGGTTGGAATAGGTATAATTAATTCAAAAAACAAAGTAAAGGTAAATAATCTAATAATAAAGGAATCAGCTGTTTATCTTAAAAAACGAGTTTACCATAAGACTGTAGAATTTGAAAAATACACGATGTTAGAATTTAGAAATGTTTTTAGAATACAAGAACAGATAATTAAAAGTTTTTGGGAAAAGAGTAGCTTTGAATACAAGTTTAAAAAAGAAATATTAAAAGAAGGCTTTGTGATGATGTATAAGAATGGTGGGGTTAGAATTCCTAAACTAACGGATGTTGAAATTAGGTCAGTAGATTCTGAGTTGTTTGAGAGAAGGAGGGGTGATGGTATGCCTGAGAGGGAGAAAGAGAAAGGTATTTTGTCAACACTCCGAGACAATAACAAAGGGCGATCTTTTGTTAGGAAAGGGTCTGTTGTGATGACTAGGCAAGACAAACTGTCCATGTGGACAGAGGTATTTAACGCTAGAGACATTTACAAAAATCAAATCATGTATTTTAAAATCTTTCACCAATTTGGGAACCATCGTAAAAAATATATAATTTATAATTGAGTTGTAATCAATTGAAATTTGGAATGAATAAATAAATGTAAGGACATTTTATAAACACACGGACTTGATTTTTAAAATAATTAATAAAAAGTAGTTAAGATTTTGTTAATAAGTAAGTTTAAGTTTGAAAATAGATAATTAAGAGTTATGAATACTAATAATTTGTGTGTACTGATAAATTTTGTAAGCTAAGACAGAAATATAGAAAATAATTATATGCCAAGCTAGTATGATTAAGAAGAAATAATATTTAGAAACGTTTAGGTATTTGCTAAGTGAAAGATGCAAGATTGTTAGTAAATAACCGAGTGTTGTTTACTCTAAGATAAATATTGATTTTACGTGACATAGATAAGATAGTTAGTTCGAAGCGAGGATTCAGAGTAACGTTGAAGAAATAATATTCAATATTAAGTAGGTGGATTCAATAAAATATTCAATAATGACGAGAGAAATAGAATCTAGTTGGAGCTAAAAGGTTCACTTCTTATCAGTAGTAAACAGATAAAGAATTGCGTCTCTATACACAAAGGGGAAATTGTTTATTCCTTAGTCAGGTATAAGTTCTTTGCATGACATTAAGACGAGATACAGCGTGTGACAGAATTATTGTTCTGAAAATGAAAAACTTTTGACGTATAATCGAAAATTAACTTGCGTTTTCAAATGAAAAACTACTTAAATAAAGGATAATTGGTTTTAAATAAAGTAAATAAGAACAAAAGTAGATTACTTAAATAACTTTAATAGAATTAAAAGTAAATTTCTGAGTAAAGAATTTAGAATAAACTTTAAAAATAAAATTTTCGTTTTGAATTTGAATAATAACATCTAGAAAGGAATACATAAACAAAAAATCGACGATGCTAGTAATAAGATTGGTAAAATAAACATTATTTCAACTTCGGATGATACGATTTGGATGAAATTTTTTATGAATTTTAAAATTTTCTTCGTGTAGATGCATTTAAGGAGTACATGAACAATTGGGAGGAGGTAGGCGTTTGTGTAGTTAAAATAGAATGTTTTATTCGTAAGAATAAGGCATTCTGAGACTGCATAAGAGGGCGTGTTGTGAAATAGGGATGTGTTTTGGGCTTTATCTTGAATCAAGTAGGGATATTGTATTCAACCACTGCACATTTCAACGTCACAACATGTTACTCTATGTAAGAGTCTAAAGAGCAATTAGAAGTATGCACGGTATAAAGTAGACGGTTAGAAGAACCTATGTAGGAGAGGTTAGGAAGTAAAATGCATAAAATAAACAAAAAATTCATAAAAATCAAATAAAAAAGGTATAATAATAAAAATAAAATAGAAAATGGAACGAAGGAGGGTTTTATTAATCGACGTTCGACAGGGCTTTATCATTAGCATAGAGGAATATTATTAAAGTGCTGTGACAATGATAAACCCCGGTCGAGTTTTGAAAAATAAAATAAAAAAAAAAAAAAAAAAAAAAAAAAAAAAAACAAAAAACAAAAAATTGTCATATGACTTATGTAAATGAAATATAGTTAAAACTTTGACAATTTTGAGAAGTTTAAAGAACAAAGAGTTCTTATTTTGTATTAAGAAATACAGAAATTTAGTAGAAGAAGTTCAAGAGAGAACCTAGAGTTCTTGATTATATTATAAAAATATAAAGTTTGGTAGGCGAACTGTCTTTCGAGGCAGGATGTAGCTATGTTCGAGAAGTGATATGATCAGGGCCTAAGATATCATTTCTAGAAGGTAGTGATTTAGAGTTAATTGGAAAACTTATCAAAAAATCCAACGTAGTTGTTTAAAGTTCTGTCACATGTAATTTTGGGCAAAAAACATAAACAATGACTTATGTTTGTAAGTGTCATAAACTTTCATAGATATAGGAAAAGTTTTTTTTTTGGGTCTATTCTAACAAGTAGAAACAGATGTTGAGGGAAGTCGTCAAGGGACAATAGGACAATGCTTACATGGTGAAAGGAGGGGGTTTGTTTAAGAAACAAAGCCTAGAAATAAATCGGACGTGACAGGAAGGAGAGTTTTTTTTTTTTTTTTTTTTTTTTTTTTTTAAAATAAAACGAAAAGTTTTATAAAACTGTAAAAATGTTAATTAACTGATTAGAGTGGGTAATTAGATGTTAAATTGTAAAACGATAAGTTGTATGTTTTGATGTTTTAAATATTAAGAATTATTTAATAATAAAATGATAAAAAATTGTTAGTTTTAAGTGATTTATGGTTTGAAAATATGAAGAATAGTTGTGTAAAGTTTGAGAATTTATGTGAGTTTTGCCAAGACAGATAATAATAAAGTTTTTAAGTTTTTTTTTGATGTTAAATGATGAATAAAAAGGAGGTTAAGTTTTTGTTTTTTAAAGGAAGGAGTAATAAATAATATAATATGAAGAGATTTTGATGAAATTTATAAATAAAATAAAAGAATTAACGTTTTTTAATAAATAAGGTTTGAATTTAAAACAATAGATGATTGAGAGAAGTTATTGATAAAGGTGTCTAAAGATTTTGATGAAATACGGTGTTAGCTGGGAAAACAATGTAAAATTTATTATTTTTTGAAGTTTTTTATATACAAGTAATAGATGACTAAGGAGATTTTAATAGGAAGTATTTTAAATGAGAGATTTTTTGAGTTTTTTTTTTTATAAGAAGATGATGACTTTACCGAATTGTTGAGTAAAGTGGTATTTAAAATGAAGTTGTTCTGTTAAGAAACTTTTATAAAGAAGGTAGTTAGGTTGCATTAATGGTAAAATTTTAGTTTTTAAGAGGTTTTTTGAGTACTGCGATGAAATAAAGGAAATATACGACGATTTTAATGAAATAAAGGAAATATGCGACGATTTTAATGAAATAAAGGGAGATTTAAGGAATTCTGCGCATAAACGACGATTATTATGATTTTTAAAGGAAGCTACGTTGAAATAAGGAGATTATTTATGAAATAATATAGGTAAATAATAAGGAGTTTTTAATTTTATGAAGAATTTTGTTTGGTGATTAATGCAACTTAGATTATTAAAATATGAAAGATAAGATGGAAATAATTTTAAGATAGGATACTGAGAGACAATACAATTGTAAAGAGGTAATTTTTAAATAAATAGATGAGTTTTGTAAGTAATTATATTTTTTTTTGATAATAATGATGTTATATTTTTAAATTTTAGTTGAAGAAAAGAGTTTTTTTTTGTAATTATAAAATCAGTAGTTAACATGTTATCCCAGCAAGACAAAGGAGAATTGAGATTTTAAGTAAGAATAAATAGTTATTGGATTTAAACTAAAATGAATAATAATATAAGATGATAATTGAAAAGTTTTAAGGTGAATTGAAGTAATTTTGAATAATAAGTAGATAATTTTGTAATAATGTTAATTAAAAATGAGAGGTTTTAAAATTTTTGTTGTATTAAGTTGAAGGAATTATTCAGATGAATATCTAGAGTCAAAGGTAGATTTTCAAAGGATGTAGAAATGTCGTTTTGGCAAAGAGGATGAGACGAGAAAAAGTATATAGACGGCTGTCTGGGAGATAAGATTTTGATTGACAGGATCCGGTCAACAAAAAAATGTTGATGGGAAAGTTTCAGTCAACTGCTGTTGAAAAATAAAGCGGATGTAGGGTTTTCTTTATATAAATAGAGATAAGGTTTAGCGCTAATGGAATTATATATAGTTTTGATGAGTTATTATAACGCTAACAAATTAAAATAATAAAATAGGATTTTTAGCAAATAGATTTTTATTTTTATAAGAAAAGAGAATCTTTCTTAAATTAAGTATACTAGGGATACTTATTTTCTTTCATGAGGTCCTTAGCTTCTGAAATGAAATGTCTTGAACATCCATTAATATTTTTTTTTTCTCGATTTGAAATTTATATATATAAAAGCTTTGTATTCCAATACCTGTATTGAAATACAAACCTTGTGGGGTTTTGTGACAATGTGAAAAGTCAGATTTTAATATAGACTCATTTAAAAGACGCGGTTAAGCCAAAGAGATAAGAGATTCAAATAATAATTTAAATTTAGTCACGTCATTTATAAAAGAAAAATGGATTTTCAAGACAACAGTATGAATTATTATGTTTAATTTTAATGTAATTTAGTTTGTTTGTTATAAAATGTAAATTATTTGTATTTTACGGCAGTGCGGTAAAATGTGTGAACAGTAACCGGAAAGAACGCTTTCGGAAGTAGGAATTTGCCTCATGGTAACATCAGTCTAAGTCCAGCGTTAGGAGTGACAGGTTGTGTTCTAAAAAGTCGAAGTCCAGCGATTGAAGGGACAAGATGTGTTTTCTAAGAGTTGAGTTTACCGCTTAAAATGAACAGGTTGTGTTCTTAAAAGTCAAAATCCAGTGTTTGGAGAGATAAGATCGTAGAAAGAGTTTCTAGGTTCTGTTAGAACAATGTACATTTGATTTTTTATCTCAAATAGTGATCGAAAGTATTTAAAAATCCATATTTAGCGTGTTTCAATGACAATAACGCGGGAACATAAAAGACAATGATTTATATACGCGAGTTATGAACATTCTCAACAACTTGAGAAAACAATTTCTGAACGAGGGAGAATCCACTGCGAGCCGTAGAACTTCAACTCGTAGGACATCAGTTTTCCATTCGGACACAGACAATGTTTTTTATTTAGATCGGCGTTGTGGTATAGACGCTATATATTATCTGTTTGATTAATAACCTGTATTATGTTTTAAATTAATTTTTTGTAAATGTTTATCTATTTAAAGAAAATTTAGTAGATTATTACTAGAAGAGATACTAGTAAAAAATGAAACTTTTAAATAATGAAAATAGAATCTTTTTATTTTTCTTTTAGAGCTACAAAGTTACTAAAAAATTCATAGATTAAATTCCTGTTGCAACAATTTTATTTGTAGAAGCATTTTTGAAGATAAAATTAATTAATTTGAAAGAAAGAAATAAAGGAAATATAAATTCATAATTAGTTATTGAAACTAAAAGGATAACTAGTATTTATAATATGATTTTGTGGTTAATAATATTTGTAGGATGTTTCTTTGAATGTTTAATAAATGTTTTCTTTGTAACATTTCAGCCAAAGTGTTCTCATTAAAAAACCAAAATCCACTGTAAGTACACTGTGAAAAGAACTTACGACCCCAGAGATCTTATAAATAATTAAATTCATTCTTTTTTTTTAATTGGTATGCTAAAGCAAACCTGGCGCCCTATAGTCGAGCAAATTAACAAATTAATAATAATTAAAAGTAACTGCATCCTCACATTTAAATTATTACATTATGTTAACATCAATTGAATTTAAAACACTCTCCAGTTGAATGAGAGAAGAGTCTGAAACCTAAAAGATTGCTGAAAGATCATTATTTGGTATTTATAAATCTATTATTATTAAAATCATTTAATCAGGAAAGGTTTCATTTTCAGATAACTAAGACAAGTTTTTATTACATCTAGAATGAATGTGCACAAACTTAGGGTGCTAAAAAAATAGTTTTGACCTTATGTGTATGAATGAAAAAAAGAATTTATCATTCAAATTCAAGGAATAAAAGAAGTTTTGTCATTGTTTGTTTACAGAGAGAACTGTTAGATTATTAATTTTGAGTGAGTCTGTTATTAACCCTGCAACTGTGAATTGACCAATGATTATGATTTTGAACAATAGACTTCCACGGTCACAAATATAATCTTATATTTATATTAATCTTATATTTTACAAATATAAAAATATTAAATATAAATTAAAATACCGTATAAAATATAAATATCTTATATAATCTTATATTTTATAATTAAGCCTACAAATGGGAAACTATAAATGGTGCAAAATAATACAGCTTAGAAGAAGAAAGGGAAAAGTTTCCTCAAGTATCAAGTTTAGATGTTTAAAGTTGTGTCTAGCATTGGAGGAAATGGAAGATTGACACCAAATCTTTTTGTTGATAAATGATGATGTACGGGAATAAATGACACAAATTGGACAGCAATTTTTGTAATAATTCTAAACATATTTGTTTGGGCAAAAATATATTTCTGACAAAGGCACTGTGGGAGGGGGGGTTAACAAAATATCTTGGCCTCATGTAAGCTGAGTAGTTTTGAGTTCTCTTTATTTTCTTGAATCAACAGCAACACCTTTAGGCTTTCCACATTTAATGCGTTTGAGACAATAAGACTTTATTTTTGACCTTGTTGAAAAATAAATAAAAAGTAGTGTTTTCTAGGGTTTTTGAAAAACACCATTTTGTACTTATAAAATTTTAAATACATATTATTTGTATAAAATCTTATATTTTTAAAGAATAAAAATTTATTCATAGTTATACTGAGAAACATAAGTCCAATTTTCCTAGAAATAGAAAAGTTGTTTTCATACACAAACATGTTTACTAAATGGGAACTATTTTTTTTCCGTTTGACATTGCACAATTTTAGTATTTTGTAAAGACAACTTTAAAATTGTAGTTATATGCAAACTCTTATCATTTTATGCATTTTTTCAAAGTTTGGAGAAAGATTGTAGTGCATTTAAAAAAGATAGCAAAATTTTGTTTAATCAATTAATTTCCGTTGTCATATTTGACAGGCTTTGTATATAATCAATAAATATAAAAGAACATTTTCTTACAGAATAAAACTAAATCTAAAAGAAGCAATTGAAACACATTGTTAATCTAAATAAATAATTAAATGCATAACCATTTTCAATGATCCAGTAAAACAACAACGGAAGTAATAAAAGTTGCTAAATAAACTATAGTTGCTATTGTTCCATGTAACTAAATCATCGGCTAATAAAAATGTTTTCTAAATTTTCGGCTAATGTTTTTAAGTTTTTCGCGAAAAAAAACACGATTTCAAATTTTCTAGGTTAAGGTCCATTAAGTGAATTATGCGTTAAAATAGGTTTGTAAGCGAATTGTTTTTACCTTACCTGTTGTAAATAAACTTATATACGATAATTAAAAAAATTGTATCAACAGTCATCACCCATCCAAGTACTAAACACGCCTAATGTTGCTTGATTTCGGTGATCTGATACAGGTCTGGCTAGGTGCTTATCTGAATGTCATTGACAAACGTCGCATGTGGCAAGGGTGGTTTTTATTCGGCGTCCCATATCCTTGAAAATAAAACTTTTCCCTAATATATCCCAATATTTCTTCGCACCACAGTGTAAATAATAGAAATGGCATCCCCATATTAGTCGGTTTATGAGATGTTCTGGCACTAAAATGAACCATTGTTGGTTTAAACGCTTATAAAGAATTTCTTGGTATAGTCTATAGGTAGTATATGTGTTTTGATTTGAGTCTGAATTTGAATTTAAGGTCCAAATAATGTCGACTAAATTTGGATCTTGGTTCTGATGTGTTGCCATGTTTTGTAGTTCAATTTATAAATTAGGGTCCTGTATTATTCTATTCATATATGCCATCATAAATTCCTGATGGTCAGCAATTTGAGTTGTCATTGATTGTAATTGGAGTTTTCAGCTTTTAAATATCTGAGAATTTGTACCATGTGGGCCTATAACTTCAATAATTTTAAAATAAATTTATTTTCGTTTTGTTAATATGCTAAAGTAAAATGACGGATTTATTTCCTGGTTCAATAACATGTTTGGTGGATCTCCCGAGGTGGGGGTAGGTAACACGTTTTCTTTGGGTTTATATCGACCGATGTCATGCTGGACGGAAGCCTCTTCCTGCTTTGTGTGGACCTTCATTAGTTTTGAAGTAGGTTGAATACGATAATCATTTTACTTTTTTGTTTTATTGTTGATTATTATAATTTCAGGTATAAATCGTAAAAGAATTATTGTATTTGAATTAAGTATATTTTAATTTTATTTTACACAGGGTCCACATGAACACGCACAAGTTCTCAATTCTTCGAAGATCCCTTAAAAAGTGACTGAAGTTGTTTTCTTTATTTTTATTTTTACGTGTCGGTGGTGTATTTTGAATAAGTGTCATTTCAAAGTGAGAAAAGTTAATAAATTGTAGTAAATTTTACAACTTGTGTTTATTAGCAATAGTTCCTATAAATAAACTCCACTGATAAAACCTTGTACCCCAGTGAAGTATTGACAGTGGACAATACAACTACTATTAGAAATAAATTACTTATTTTTTATATTAATGGTACAAAGTAGAACAATTTTATGATGTTTTTTGTTATCTTTCTTTATGTTGAACTAATCCAAAAAATGGGTGGTATCATGTATTTTGCTAAAACTAGTATTTTGAATTCTATAAATATTGACAATTTAATTTCAAAGTATTGAAATTGTATAGGTTGTAAGTTTGGTGTGGAAAATGTTTGAAGGTGATTAAATTATACAACTGTTCAAAATTTGTGACATATCTTTGTAGGTATATATTCTGTAGAACATGTGCGTGTCTAAATTTTTAATTTAGAACCTACAATTCATCACAGTTATGTCCCATCAAAACTGTGACCACTTTTCTAAAATTAATTAAATTTTTATCGATCGCTACGTTACAATAGTGAAACAAATTGATAGTAAGTATACTATCAACATAGAAAAACCACATAATATCAACTGTTGTAAATTTTATTAATGTAATACAAAATTTTAGCTAAGAAAAAAAAAACAATTTCTATATTCATCTTAAATGAAAAAGAAAAGATCATGGCAGTTAAAGATGGGTTATTGTAGTCTAATATAGCCTTAACCCCATACTGCTCCTATGTCACTTATATAAGTAAAATGTGAATTCATTATAAAATATATGGTTTTTAGTTTCAGGATATATACATGAAACATACTGACCAAGTTAAAGGAAAAAAAATCACTCATGTCCACTACAGGAGTGTTTGGACACAAACTTATAAATCAGCTGATGAGATGGTAAGGAAATGACAGATTTTGTTGTTTTAGACGGTAATTATGTTTATTAACAGAATGTAACACACAGCATTTTAATTAAAATCTGATGTGATCTCATTGGAGATTGTACTAGTGTCACGAAATCATCATGACAAAGTAAAATAAACATCTCAAACAAAGAACAAAAACGATATTTGATGTTCATGTTTAAAACAAATATTTTATTTGATTGCACAGCTGGACAATTACCATATATTCTAATAAAATATCCAGAAATGTGTAATGTAATAAAGATAAAAATTATTTGTGTCATTTTTATCTACATTTAATGAAATTTAAAGATTAGTAACACAATCCAATGCTGAAAATTGTATGCAAAAGAAAATTAGACCTATTTGACAAATGGTGTGCTTTCAAAATTTGAACTTTATTGTTAGGTGATAAATTAATTCCTAAATATATTTTGCTTAAAACTGTCACACTTATTTCATGTTTATTATAGGATTCGATGAATATAAGTAAGATTCATTATAAAATATCTGTTTTTAGTTTCAGGATACACCACCAGTATTCATGAAACAAATTGACATAGATAAAGAAAATATATTTCACTCTTCTCCAATACAAGAGTGTTTAGACACAAATTTACAACAATACTATGGATCAGGTGACATCTGGTAAGAAAACAGCTGATTTCTGTATTATATAAAAAAAAATTATTTCATTAAATCTGGGCCTTGCTTGTAGCCATATTGAACACTGCGTTTGTTAGTTAGCTGCAAGTGAAGATGATTTCTAATGTAGAACATCTCTGTCATGGAAATACCAATATTAAACTATGAATTACCCATTGATGTACTTTGCTTTGAACATATTTCCTGTACTGAGTGCATCATTACCCTTAGAACTGGGAGAAATTTTTTTCTGTTATGGCAGGAATTTTTAGTCAGTTTACATGAGTAGTATTTTCAAAAATTCATATCAATATTTGAATGCACCCAAAATGTTGAGTCATTTTGTTTTAAACATTATTGGTACTATAATACTAAAACGAAAATAATTTTATTGCTTTAAATTTTGTTTTTGTGTTTCAAAAGGAGAATAATTTTATTATCTTTTCAAGAATTTTAAACTTTTCAAAATTTTTAAGCTAGGACAAAAAGTAAAACAAAATTGCAGTTTGAAAACTATTTTTCTCAAAGAGAATGTCATTAATGCGATACAACTTTTGCACAAACAAAAACTAACTAAAATTAATCCAAAACTACTAAATTTTGACAGTTTAGCTGTAAACCAAACTGTAACTAGATCAGCTGTTTTTATAAGCTGAAGTGTTGTCAACATAGTAATATCTAAAACATGAAATCATAGAGTAGAATTTCAGCTTATTAATGCTAGGTGTCTAGATTGAGACAATCAAATCTTTATTGTAGAGTAACAGCTGTGTAACTGTAGCTTTTGTAACAGTGCCACCACAGGAAATAAACTAACGTTGCCAGATCTACAATTAAATTGAGTTTTTTTTTTAAGAGAAGGAAAAATCCTCAAGGACCTTTTCTTACCTGGGCCCTGTGCCCAGGTTGTGCCGGACTCGTACCGACTAAAAAAACCTCCTCTGTTTTCCAGGGCTTTTTTGCCAAACACGGAACCACCTTCCGGCTATACCCATCGTGTTGGCAAACCTTCCTTCCTAGTTCTTCTTTTTAGTACTATTCCTTAATTAATCTCCATGTGCTTGCCTTCCTTTCATGATGGTAATTACGAAATCCTCAGCTATTTTCCATTTTTCCACCATTTGACTTATGAAGTTGTTAACAACCACTTGGACTCCCATATCTCTGTACATCTTTTGTCGCTCATCTTTCCACGCCTTGCATATGAAGAGCGTATGCATTGCATCATCATACTCATCACCACAGTGGCTGCAAAACTCCTCCTCCCTTATCTTGAATCTCTTCAGGTAGTTGTTGAAATTCCCATGCCCTGAAAGAACCTGGGTCAGAGAGTAGCTAACTTCCCCGTGCTTTCTTCTTGTCCATATGTCTAAATTTGGGATTAAACGATATGTCCACCGTCCAGTGGCATCCGTGTCCCATCTCTTTTGCCATCTGTCTCGTAATCTCTTTCTTGTTTCTGTTTTAATCATGTTTGGCTCCGTTGTTGTGGTCTTAATCCCTACATAAATTTCCTCCCTTTCTTTAGCCATAAGATCCAGGGGTGGAAGACTGGCTATCACATCTAATGCACTTGACGAAACAGTTCTGTAAGCCATGGCTATTCTCAGCGCAAGCGGTCGCTGAGGCGACTGCAATTGATTTACTTCATACTTTTTAACGAGTGCGGAAGCCCACACCGGCGCTGCGTACAATATTTTGGATGTCACCACACCAGCCAGGAGTCTTCTCGTTCCTTCTTTTGGTCCATTTACATTGGGCATTATCCGTCCTAAGCGAGCTCCTACTTCAATACCTTGTTTCACCGCTTTGATGACGTGGGGGGTAAAACTCAGCCTCCTGTCAACCTCCACACCCAGATAGGTTAATTGATTTTTCCACTTAATCTCCATCCCATCGATAACGAGTTTAGGATGATTAAATTTCCTCCTATCTGTCACTAGAATAGCTTCGGTCTTTTCTACAGCCATCTGTAAGCATTACTTTCTAACCACAATTTAGTTCTTCTCAGAGCCTCGTTGATTCTTATTTCTAGGGTCCTTTCATCATTCCCCCAGGAAACCACCATAGCATTGTCTGCAAACCCAACGATGGTTGTATCTATTGGAAGCTCCATGTCTAAAAGGTCGTCGTACATGATGTTCCACAAGAAAGGGCCGATCTTGGAGCCTTGTGGTGCACCGCGTGTCATTTTCCCTCGCAGGGACCACTCTTCGTTTCCATAGTAGACCCACCTGTTACTTAGGTAATCGTCCAGCATTCTCAAAAGGTACTTTGGAATTTTCTTCTTTTCAAGTGATGCTATAATCATGTTCCATCTTGCAGAGTTAAATGCGTTTCTTACGTCTATGGCCACGAGGGCGCAGAAACCTTTCCTAATTAAATTGAGTTAAATAATTATCTAAAAAATAACAAGCTTTTAAGAAAACTTTTAGAGGAAAATAAAATAACATGTGGTACAAATATTTACTTAGCAGTGGCTTATTGCTGTTAATAATAACAACTGTCAGAGCGGAAAAATGAGATAAGCAAACAAGATAGGAAACAGAATTATTGTGCCCAATAAGAGAAATATATATAAGAATGTAGCTTGGTCTTGCGGTGTTTCCATCCAAAAGATAATGCTGTAGCGTGCAGACTGTGACGACACTGTCACACTTCACAAATACTGTCACTAATTATTTAAAGTCATTAAACATAAACATAGATAATTCACTATTCATAGCAGTAATAAAAATATTAAAAGGCAATTTATTAGTGTTTGTTCAAGTAGGTGGATACTTAGCGAAATGAGATAGATTATTAGAACAGAACGAACTTTATGTGAGCGGTATCCAACCCGGAATGCCATGGTCATGTCCAGTTCTTATTTACTCCCATCAGGGGATAAAAAATGGCATCATTGGCGGGAAGTTAAAAAAACGAAGAAGGAGGAATGACAACTGATTAATATAGGGCAAAATATTACAAATACCTTTTAACTATTTATGAACTTTACTGAACACACAAAAACCATTATTTTAGTTGTAATATGTTATCCTAACCCATATTTGTCTTATATTAGTGTATTTGTGTGAGATTTTTACAATATTATATTCTTAAACAAAATTGCTTGCTTGCAACACACAAAATCTATTATTTCAGTTGTAGTATGTTATTCTAACCTAAGCTGTCAGCTGTTAGTGTTTGTTATATTGATCACTATGGTATCCCTTTAAATATTAATGGTTCACAGTTTTTCTCCATGTATTATAAATGGGATTTTTTCAAACTTTTAAACAGAGTATGAATATTTATATTCAAATTATGGAAAAGCAAATTATTTCCTCTATCCCACAGTGAAGAAATTTTGGAATTGAGTGATCAACTGTAGTTCTAGGTTTAAGCCTGCTTTACAATTTGTAAATGTTTAGGAAATTTCATACAAGATTTTTAATATATAATCGAAATCTAGTATTTAGGATCGTTAGTATAAATAATTTGTTATAAGTAGAACAAAAACTCGAACACAAGATCTCACAAAAACTATGTTTATTCAATCAAACGCGTTTAATTGACAGAGTCGCCATTCCCAGTGATACATGAGCTACAATAACAAAACTATAACTGTATGTTGAAATGTATCGCTGAGGATGGTGACTTTTTTGTTGAAACGTGTTGAACGAATTTTTGTTCTACATAATATTATCTCACAAATCAAGCTCAATATTTATTTATAATTTGTTATAAGGTTTACTTCTGTTAAAATCTGTTAATAATTTTGTTTATATATTTTTTTCCAGAACATCTATAAACCAACTATATTCATCTATAAACCAACTTTATTCATCTATAAACCAACTTTATTCATCTATAAACCAACTATATTCATCTATAAACCAACTTTATTCATCTATGAACCAACTTTATTCATCTATAAACCAACTTTATTAATCTATAAACCAACATTATTCATCTATAAACCAACTTTATTCATCTATAAACCAACTTTATTCATCTATAAACCAACTTTAATCATCTATAAACCATCTCTACTCATCTCTAAACCAATTCTCCACATCTCATCACCAGCATCGATTGCAGTCAGCGTCTTTGTCACCTGAATCAGGTATGTTTGACTTCCACTAATCAGCTGTTTTTCTAGATACAAGGTGTTATCACAAAATTCCCGGACTCTACTTATCACGGCTGTTGGACGTTTCTGTATAAGTCGGTGTGGCAGTCTCCGATTACGTAATACCTAATGAGTCAGTGTGCCAAGTTTTGTTGAAATTTTTCATGCCTGGAAAGTGTTACAAAAATCTTTTTCCTGAAGCCTATGAAGCACTTCCTGCATTTTTTTTCTGAATGTCTTATAAAGTGTCAAAACGGTGACCTATTCATGTGAATTTTACTTTCTGGAACAGAGGAATGTCACAGGAGGCTAAATCTGGTAAATATGGAGGATGTGGGATGGCGGCCATATTTTTTTTGGTCAAAATCTGTATTGTTTTCGTTGAACACAGGTGCATTGTTGTGATGCAACAGCCAGCCTCGGTATTTCCACAATTATGACCTTTTTTGTCGCATTTTTTCTCTCACCTGCCTCAAAACGTTACAATCAAAATCTGAGTTCAATGTAACACTAGCTGGTACGATGAACATGGTTTTTGTTGTACTTCTGACCTGCAGTGCTTTTTTCGGTCTCAGTAATCGTGGACTTTTCCCACTGACTGTGATAACTGCTGTTTTGCTTCTAGATCAAAGCCATAAAACCAGCTTTCATCACCGGTTATGACCCTGGAGATGAAAGTAGGGTCATTTTCTTTGAGTTCAGTGCACACATCAAAGACCTAAGCTGAGGAATAAATTTCCCAGCGACATGACGTATGCTAAATTTTCAGTTAAAATTTTTTGGCAGCTTTCCATAACTCATGCCGACACACTGTACACTAATCATGGTTTGTTTAACTACAGTCTTCATAAATGAGATGTCAATTTTTTTCAATATTTTCATCCGTTTCGTCCTGAACGATGATCACCCTCAAGATTAATTCTGCCAGTCTTGAAATGAGCGTACCAAAAGCCTGTGTTCTGTTTAAGGAAAGTTCTTCAAAAGCGATTTACCAAGTTTAAAGCTAAATCTATTTCTTTTTAAGATTAAAATTTAATACTTTTCTTGAAATATTTTTAGTTTATTATACATATTTTATTAATAAATTAAAACTCTAGTAAATAAATAATATTAACTGAAAAATTGCAGTTATGAAAAACTGAATTTTTTATTGACATTATCTTATTGAAGGTTTAATTGTGAAAATTTAGACAATTCAAATTTTTGGATCCCATTTTATTATATAAAATATGACTTTTACATTAAAATCAAATTTAAATAATGTTTCCTCTTTATTAAAAAAAAACAATTAATTATTTATTAATAAAAAAATTAGGTTGAAAGGAAAATATTAACAATGTGTAGAAGAAGAGAATGAAATTTTCTTGCTTTGCAAAATTCTCTTGATGTTTAAATTTACAATTGAAATTGGAATATGAATTATACAATCAAATCTGTTTTAAATCTAAAAAAAAAAAATCTTTAAATTTCTTTAAATGTTATAGCTCTTAGAAACTCATATCTTGGAGTAAGATAACCTTAGGAGTATTCTTGCTGTGAATTCCTTGGGAAATACACTAATATAATTATCATAGGTTATTTTATCATCAATTATTAATTACTAAACATCAGAATACTATTAAATTAAAATTATGAAATAAAACGAAGAATTTTGTTTTTTAAACTGTTCACTTGTCTATGTAATTATTTAAATTATTTAAAATTGTCTCTCCATCTCGATTGGCAAAAGTCAATGTTAAGTTTGAAATAAATAAATCACAAAATTGTACATATTTCTTTCAGGTTAAATTGATTCAACTTGAATCCTTCTTTTGTTTAAAAAAATTGTCTATATTGGTAGTTTTCAAAGTTTACATACAATAATATAATATTTGGTATTTCTTAAAGTATTTGAAATTAAGAGTTTGGTTTTGTCTTTACCCAGTCATATACTTTCTTCCTACATTTTATTTATTTTTGTTTACGTACAAGCAGTCTTTAAATTTTATTTGATTAATTATGAAATTACTTTGACTTTTTTTAAATAAAGAAAATCCGCACTGGAATCAAATTAAACTACTTCTCTCTTGATCTTGCTGAAAGTTGTAGCTCTGAAGTTTACGGATTTTACATATTTTTTATAAGTTGAGATGTTATGCGGGCATTGTTTCGTATTAAGTGACGTCAGTGACATAAGTCTATGATAGCCATCTTGGCTGTGTGCCGCTCCACCAATGATAAAATAGTGGGCATTGATGTAATATGGTATTTGTTGTAGCTACTTTGAATTTTAAATAATATTTTCCTTTAACTTTGAGGTTTGATTTTTATGTCAGTTGTTCTTTGGAATGTCTATTTTCTGTAAATAATTTTACTTTATTTAGATATCCCGGATTATTTTTTATATTTGTTATTTAGTCGGGCTGTGTACCGTCAATTTCCACGTTTTGTGAGGATTAGGCTTTTTGTTTACCTTTCATATTTATTGTTATGTTACGAATTTCTGAGGGGTGTGAACTTTGTGGAATTTATAAATATTTCTGCTTCGATTGATTAACTTGGTTTTTGAAAGTATTGTATAATTTTCTTGATATTTATGAAATTATGGGGTCATGTCGTGATTTTTTCCTGTCATCAGCTATAGAACATCTTTGGTTTCCCAAGTCTCCGTTAGATGTAGCGCATGTCTCTGTTTACATCTGATCTGATTTTTTTATGAAATATTGTCAAAACTTCAATAACAACTTTAGGTTAACTCTGTTTTGGTTATGTCGAAATGATTGAATTATTTATTTATTTGAATTAAATCTTATTAATTATTAGCTTTCATGAATACGAAACATTGCACATAAAATTGTATTTTCTTTTTTTTTGACATTTTATAATTTTCTCATTAGCTAAACCATACATAGCAGTGATAGTGAAACATATGTCGTAATATAAAATGTTAAAGTGTCAACCAGGTTGAAAATCCGAATAAAATTTATTTTTTCTGTTATAACTGAGGTATTTTCTACCATGTTGGTGTTTGATACATATAGAATGTATAAAATTTACATATTAAATTGCAGTTAAGGCAAGATTTTATTGTAAGTTCAATTATTCATCAAATGTATAAGATTACTGCTATTTTGTAAACTTTTTTTTTCTGATTAACAATTTTAACCAAGGTAATAGTAATATCAATCAATATGTTTCCTTATTTGGAATGTAACTACTAAAAATATTGCTTAAAAAATAGTAAAAGCGAAAATATAATCTCAGTAATGCTAATACACAAATATAACTCAAATTGTATTTAGGACCTAATATTGTATTCTAAATATCTTAACATTACATTTCTTTTGTCTTTCAACATCCAATAACCCCCTCGACCCATCTCATCCTTTACATTTATCCAACCGGACTTCTTCATTATCCGTAACCTCATTATTTCCTTCCTGTATTCTGTTTTGATCTCAATATTATTTTGAACATGATTCAATTTATTTTCCAGATTGGTACCTTGGTGTTTGATGTGCAGTTTATCAACAATTATAACCGACACTGAATTTTGTGTATAAATTAAACCTAGTAGCAACTGTTTTTAATTATTTAAAAAATATATTGATTTGTAATATAGTTAGGACAAAGAGCAAGGATTTGATGGTTCAAACTGTTTTTTTATAAATAAATAACTCAAAGTTTTGGTTGTAAGAAGTTATGTTGTATTTATTTCTAACACAACTCTTCCGTCCTTATACATTGTCCTTTGTTCCTAATTTTTCTTGGCTTGACACTAGTATTAATCAAATTCATCTGCTGTAGCGTACTCTGCTTGGTTTATAAAATAATAGGTTTATATGTCCCTTATAATATAGTCTGTAAGCAATATTTTTATACTCATTATGGTAGGGTGTTGAAAAAATAGTTTTGACATTATGTGCAGATGTGTATGAATGGAAAAGAATATTTATCAATTAAATGCCGGGAATGAAAGAAGTTTTGTCTTTGGATTTGTAATTGTTTATCACAGAGAGAACTGTCAGATTATAATATCCATCCTTATATCATCCTACTTTGTCCTTTGTTCCTAATCTTTCTTGGCTAGTTGAATTTAAAACACTGCCCAGTTGAGTGAGAGAAGAGTCTAAAACCAAAAAGATTGCTGAAAGATCTTTATTTGGTATTTATAAATCTATTATTATTCAAATCAACCCATCAGGAAGGGTTTCATTTTCAGATAACTGCACAGATTTTTTGAATTTGCCCAAAACTAGGGTGCTAAAAAATAGTTTTGACATTATGTGTAGATGTCTATGAATGGAAAAGAATCAAACCCAGGGAATGAGTTTTGTCTTTGTTTGTTTACAGTGAGAACTGTCAGATTATTAATTTTGAGTGGGTCTGTTATTAACTCTGCAACTGCTAAATGACCGGTCTTTTGTTGTGTTTGTATGAAGATTACTATTGGTTTTCTAATTATCTTTAACTCTTCAAAGATTGAAATCATAGAACACAGAAAAGTTATTACGCTTATATAAAAATATCTAATATTTTACTTAGGATGAATTTATTATTTCTTGTTGAGCGCCATTTTGTGATAAAAGTACAAACCCTTATTAAATGTACTTTTTTTTTTACCTTGGGTCGTGAATTAAGGGAAAATGTACTTGATACGCAAAATGATCTAAAAACCTCTGAAATAAAACATACATTTATTAATTAGTTTTAATTATATTTTAAACACAACATCTAGTCAAGACACTTTGCTTAACTTTTTTCTAAATTATGTACAGTGAATTACTAATTATTAGTCATTAGTTTCATAAAAATTAAATATTAGATCTTATTACAAGTATTCACAATATTAAATTCAAAATTAAATGTTCAAATTGTTCATGTTACAAAATTTGTAATAGTAATAATAGTCTTTACGATCAAATTAAAATAAAAGTTCAAACCCTTCAGATAGCTAGCTATTAATTAACCAATGTCTTTCATTATGTTATTACGCCATAGTTTAAACTGATTGCCTCTACTTTTTTAAGACATAAATTACCAATTATAATGTTCTTTTTACGTTATACCAAGGCGTAACTTTGTACTGAATTTAGTTTTAGATTCAAAGTTAAATAAAAGTATCAAACCATGGAATATACACTGATTGGTGCTCTAGATATTTAAGCAGTCAGTCTTACTGTTGATCTAACCGTCTACATGACACTCTGTTCAATAATAATAATGGCGAGAGACTCCTTGTTCTTGCTAGAACCGCTTGTGCATTCCACCACTACTTCTATCTATATTTTGATTGGTCTATAGTGCGTAGTCCATTTATGACAACTTCATTTAAAATCACTTCCAAAATAATCGTTTCTCAATTCCATTAAACATACTGCAACGAGCCACTCCTTCACTAGGAGTTTATACGCCGATTTTGCAAAGTAGAAATCGACCAAGCCACTGGAAGTTTAGGCTTTTTATGCAATCTAGCCTGGCTTGATTGATTTCCATCAACTCACTCAGTATCCTGAGATCGTTGGAAACCTCCTATTTGTTTTAAATACATCCAGTTATTGTATTTATAATTACGTGACTCACGTACTAGCTCAGTTATTTAAAAATTACTCTCCCCTCAGAGCCGTGAAATTCACTGGTTATTTTTTTAATGCAATCACTACAATTTACTATCGATAACACACATAAGTTATCCTCAGAAATTGGTATATTTTAATTCAAATTTAATGTTAATAAAAATACTGTAATTACTTAGCTTTGATTAAAATTTGGAGATATTGCAAAAATTTACTCTCACTAATTATATGGAAAACTATTTCTGCCTTGTTATTCAGGTTCAACACAATAATAAATTCTGTAATGAAATTAATAAAATCAGTATAATTTTTTGTTCTTTCAATCTTTAAATGAGCAACGAAAACACATAAAATGGTGACAAATACAATGTTGGATTATCCACATCTTGCAACTTACTTTAAACATACATATATGAAATGAAATAAAACTTATCCTTACATACATAAAATATATTAAATTGTAAGGCAGAATAAAAAATTTAAATTAAAGGTTATTTCCACAGTGAGTAATAAATAATAAAAATGACAAATTAAATTATATTATGCGTTAAAATATTAGTATTAAAATGGTTATTTAATTTAAAAAATTTAATTCCTTTTTTAGATTGATATTAAAAATACTAAAATTTTATATAAAAATGTGAAAAATATTTCCAGCTCAGGTTTTAAAATAATTCCTAAAGTCTTGGCAATCGAATTATATGGGATAAAACTCACAATTGGCGGTGTTTCGAACCTTGTTGGAGTGATGCCGATATTAGCCTGGATGCGTTGATCCCTCTAGGAATCCCTTCTGGCTGGTCCTGTATAGTAATTATATCGAAATTCGCTAAGTTTGAACTTTTTTTATAGTTAAAAAAAAAAACTTTAAAAAATATTTACGTCAAAAAATTTTATGTAGAAGCTGCTGTTGGAGCTCGTGCGCTCTCGTATCAATGCAAGGCTAGGACTGGTCGCCATAGCTGAACTTGTGGACTGTGGTTGTCCCCAATCGTTCTAGACTTGTCCAACCACTTTGCATACAAATCGGAAATTTTTCAATTTTGTAAACGTTAATCCGTTGCAATACCAATTTAGTTAATATTGTTATAATTATTTTAATTATGAAATTCTAAACTAATAATTTTTTATAAATTTTCCAAATAACACACATACTTAGTTCTATAAGTTTAACCATTCTGAAATCTTGTCTGTCTGTCTACATTCAACTTATTATTATCGTTCTTTGAATGCAATTAATCCATGCAATAAAACCTTTTACAATTTTATTACATTTATGGATTACTCACGTTATCTATAAATAATTTCATTTCTCTCAATCAAATGTATCTTAACATAAAGATATCAAAATTGTGAACATTACAGGATGGCTATGGAATCAACTAAATACATGTACTGTTTGAGGGTAAGGCTGCAAAATTCTTAACCTCGTACGAGCTGAAGTAATGTAGAGTTGCTTTTTATTTTCTTGAATCAACAGCAAAATCCTTAGGCTTTTCACATTTAATGCAGTAAAGACTATAGATTATATTTTTCAGCTTATTGAAAAAGAAATAAAATTAACGGTTTTCTAAGGTTTTTGAAAAATACCATTGTGCCTATTAAACTACAAACTTGTAAATACATATTATTGTATAACTTCTTTTGTTTTTAAAGAATTTAAAATGTATTCATAGTTATACTGAGAAACCAAAGCTCAATTTTGAAATGGAAAATTTATTTTCATATACAATCATGTTTACTAAATGAAAAACAATTATTTAATGAGTGCATTTGAACATGAGCAAATTTACAAACATGCTAGCCTTTAAAGTCGCACAATTTTAGTATTTTGTTCACACTCTGGAGAAAAGTTCTAGTTATTAAAAACAATAAAATCAATTTTGTTTAATCAATTAAATTCGTTTCTCATATTTTGCAGACTATGTATATAATCGATAAATATAAAAGTACGTTTTGTTACAAAACTAAATTTAAAAAAAAAGAAATTGAAACACACATTGTTAATCTAAATACATACATTAGAACCCCTCTAATCCACCCCTCGGCTGGTCCGTCGCCCTGGTTAATCCGACCATGCTCGAGCTCGAGAGCTTGTTCCGACTTGTTGATGACTCACAGCTCATTGTGGGCCACGCTCCATTGTTTACAGTTTGTTATCGCTTGCCCGCTTCAGTGCTGTGCAATCTCTTGTGTTGTTTCTATTGATTTGCTATAGTACTTGCTAGACTCATTGTATGTACAGTTGTTTGTTTTTCAACATGTCAGGAGGAAAACGTAAACATGTTTTCACTAAATGAAAAATTAGCAGTGCTACAAAGGCTGGACAAAGAAGAATAACTCCAAAAAATTACAAAGGAACTCAATGTAGGCTTTTCGACAATTAAGGACTGGAGAAAAAATCGGAAAGACATTGAATCATATACAATTACGATTGATGGTAAAAACGCTCTTAAGAAACGCAAAACACTAAAAAAGCCTAAACTTGAACTGCTTGATAACTAACACATTGTGGATGTGGTTCTGTCAAGAAGAAAATCTGAAAGAAGGAAAGGAACTCTGATATCTGGGCCAATTTTAAAAGAAAAGGCAATAGTTTTACACAAGGAAGCCGGAAGTGAGTTCCCAGCTAGTGAAGGCTGGATTGATCGCTTGAAAACCCGGCATGGCATCCGGTTTGTTTAAACTTCTGGTGAAAAACTATCTGCTGATGCCGACGCTACTTAGGAGTTTTCTGTGAAGTTCCAAGAAATGTCGAAGAAAATGAACTGCTACCTTGTCAAGTTTATAACATCGACGTGACAGGGCTAAACTTCAAAATGTTGCTGACCAAAATGCTCGCAGTTTCAAATGAATCCGTGGCAGGAACGAAACTTATTAAAGATAGGATAAAAGTCAGTCCTTGTAGCAAAGCAGATAGTACGAACAAGCTTCCCCTGTTCGTTATTGGTAAATCCAAGAAGCCTAGGGCATTCAAAAACATAAACCCATCTTCCTTGCCGGTTTATTACCGCAATCAAAAATCTGTTTGGATGGACTGCAACCTTTTTAAATCTTGGTTTTTCGACGAGTTTGTCCCATCGGTCGAGAAAGACTTGAAACAAAAAAAAGTTGCCTGATCGTACTCTACTGCTGTTGGATAACGCACCGTCACATGCATCTGAGGAAGATTTAGTGAAAGGGGACATAAAAGCTCTCTTTCTGCCTCCAAATGTAACTTCACTCATCCAACCAATAGATCAGGGAGTGATTGAATGGTTAAAAAGACGATATCACAGAAAGTACATCAGCTCAATCTTAGAAAAATATGAGGAAGGTACCTGTAATAACATATTTGAGGCTATGAAATCCCTGAACATCAAAGATGCTATGTACACAATCGCTGCGTCATGGGATGAACTGAAACCTGACACACTGCAGAAATCATGGCGTAAGCTTTGGCCAGAAGTTATGACTGAAAATGACCAGACCAAAGATGAGCAAAACAACGACACACAGGAAATTGTTAAAGATCTACACACTCTAGAGCTGAACGTTCCTGCCAATGAAGTTGAAAATTGGATTACCGAATGTAACAATGACTTTGAAACCTATGAAGAGCTCAATGACAACCAGATTGTTGCTGCTGTTATGGAAAAAGATGGCGAGGAAACTGTGAACGAGGACCCGGACGGTGAAGGAGACGAATCTGATACCCGGATTTCACACACCTATGCCAAGAACGCTTTCGACATTGCCTTTCAGTATATCAAGCAGAACTTAACCTCAACTCCAATGGACATTTTTTTGTGGATCAAAAAATGGAAGGACACTGCAACTAAGTTTAGAATTTCATCTGCTAAACAAAAATTTATAACTGACTTTTTTCTAGGTAATTTGTTTGTTATTTTACTGTAAACTTTGACATATGACTTTTTAAAGTTTATATATCACTTATTTCTCTCTAAAAAAGTCTCTTTATATAATATGTAATAAATATTGACTTTTTTCGAATAATCCGACCTTTTTTACGTTCCGACCATGCCCCCAGTCCCGAAGGTAACGGATTAGAGGGGTTCTACTGTAATTAAAACCATTTTTTAATATGATTCAGTTTAAAACAACAATGGAGTTAAATAGACTGTAGTTGCTATGAGCCATGTAACTAAGTCATCCGCTAATAATTAAATTAAAATATATTAATCCATAAAAATTATAAATAACACTATTATTACAGGCAAAATAATTATTACCATTGAAGTAAAACATGTTTAAAAAATAAATATGTTGGTACTGCTCATGTAATATTAATTTATTTGTTAGACTAAACATGTTTAAATTATTAAAACAAAAAACTACTTATTTACGCAACTCTAATAGCATTGCAAAACATCAGTAGCCTTGTACAGAGAACTGTTTGAATTGACAACCAGGCTACTTTTGCTCTGCTATTGACTTTTGCACATCATTAATGTCATCTGTAGATTAGTTTGTGTATTGTTTTTAAATATGTAGCTGAAGATGTACCTGCAATCATTGTTAAAAACTCTCCGATTATTGTTAGAGATAGATAATTGAAGAAGTAAGTGGAGATATTTTTAAGTGACTTGGTCAAACTTTTGAGATAACTGGGTCTAAAGTTTATTTCTTTGAAACTAGTTTAAGTTTTTTCATTTTTTATTTGTTTAATGCTTTTCAATATCCTTGTGTATTAGTTTCATTGACAAATATTATTTTCCAAATCATCTATATATTTTAGATAATAAAAGTTAAAAAATTCAATTTAAAAACTATTTTATTCCTGATTTTTCTTCAACATTCTAGTCTGTTCATGAGATATAGACCGATGAAGTACATCGTCATCCACTTACCACTTCAATTAAGTTTTATTATACGGTACTGTATTATGTGAAAGTAATTTGTAATAATCTGTTCTTACATTACAACTGTGTCACTTGTTTTTTGTTATCTAAAAGTAATTCCTAAGTTAATATTTTTTGACATTTTTTAAAAATTTATGAATTTGTATACTTTTTTGTTACATGAAAGTAATTTATAAGTTAATCAGTTTTCACAAGATTTTTTTTTTAATTTAAATTTTATCATTTAGCTTTATTTTACTAAACTGCACATTTCTCTTATGTTTATATTCCTATTAATTAATTAATAATTCTTCCAAAACAGTTACAATAAAAATTACATTATTCAAAGTAGTTCTGTTATCTATACATAAATATATCTTGTATACAATCTGTCATGTATAGCACAGGAATCTCCAATACCTGCTATGTGCAAACAAATTTAAAACGTAGATTTGTTATGAAATGTCAGGCGAGTCGGAAATAAATTTAAGTAAATAATAATGCTAAAATCTATATATCAATCAATTATTACCATTAACAGTTAGAGATGTTGAAAAATATTGTTTTAAACATTTTCTAGCTCTCCTGGAAATTTTACTTAGTAGGTTTAAAAACAACACATTCTAACATAACTTTTATAGAAGTATTAACTATCATATTGGAAAGAACTGAACTTTTCTTATAGTGTAAAAGGCCATAATCACATCTGAATTAGAGAGTCATGAAATCATTCATCACTGTTTGTTACATTTAGACACAACCAATCACCAATAAAGGTAATAGTGATTTCACAATCACTATGAGAGAATCACATATCGTTGAATCACTGACTATTCCTTGTTTTAATGCAAGAGGAATCCACTTGGCAGTTATACAGTACCTATCATTCAGTTTTAATTGCATATCCACACTGGCTATAGCTGAAAGTATACATTGCTCAATTTAAAATAAGTACACAGATGCATGTCCTTGTGGTTCATGTGTTATCATATCTTAGAAATAATTTTTTAGGGAATATTTAAAGAAAAATAATTTTTTCCTATTATAGAAATTTACTTTCTGCGATGAATGGTTTGAAATCTCAATAATGAATAAATATATAATATACATATTTCAATCTAGACTTTTCCCAGTTTTATTTTGAATTATGGTATTAATTTTTCATTTCCACTAATTTTATTTTGCAAAATGTCTTGTTTCAGGTTTCTGCAGAGTCTCAAGCAAAGTGCTTTGTGACATGGGTGAGTGCAGAACACGGTATAATCCCCGGGATACCGACATTTCTACAATGATACTTTCCTTACTACGTGTTTGGAAAGTGAAAAATCATGACAGCCAACTTTGTTTCCATCATTACCTTTGATTTTCACCCTTTTTAAAAGTGATTGCGACCTAAAGGTTTTTCATTTTTAATATATAAACTTCAGAGGATTGGGTTAATTCTAATAGGCCTAATTTGGCCTAGGTACTACAAGGCATATTTTCTAAGTAAGCTCCATTTAAAAAAAAGAACATGTTTAAAGGTAAATATTATTTATTACAACCTTTGTATCATCTTTATTTTTCAACATAACCACCATTGCCTTCTATGTATTTTTGATATCGTTTAAACAGCTTCCTTATATATATATATATATATCGTTCATCATATACATAAACGATCTCCCCAAAGCGCTACCCTCCAAACAACTCAATTGTGCAATGTATGCGGATGACGTATTGGTATGGTTGGCAAACAGCAACAAGGACAAAAACATCTTTGATTCAATGTGTGATAGGATGACTGTGGCCATGAGTGATTTGACCAGATGGAGCAAGAATAACAACATGAAAATTAATGTCAAGAAAACAAGTTATCAGCTTTTCTCACTGAAAACAAAAACACAAGATATATCTTTCCAAGTAAAAAATGCAGCAATCCAGCAGCATTGCGGTACCAAATACTTAGGGGTCATCCTTGACAAGAAGCTCAATCTGAAAGACCACACAAACTACATTGCATCAAAAATTTCTTCCAAAAACAATATACTAAAATGATTAGCAGGAATAAAATGGAGGGGGAACGCTTGACCTACTATGCCAAACCTACAAATCATACATCAAACCAAATTTCCTCTATGGTGGAAAAATGCTGTCTTTGACAGGCTGTGATGTCTTGAGAAAATTTGAAACAAGTCAAAACCACTGCCTACAAATAATAACAGGTGCCATGAAGACTACACCAATTGCCGCACTATATGCTTATACAAACACCAAACCATTGCATAATGAGTACAAGTACAAAGCCATAATAGCATATGAAAAAATTCTTCACAGGAGACACAATATCCCGTGGATCTTGGAACCACCAGCAGAACAAACATTAAAAGACAAACAAGCTTCAAACACCTAATGCTTGAATGGAGACCAAATAATGTGGTGATCGAGCAACCAACACAACTGAAGAGCCCGCTGGACTACATCAAGTACAACGTAAGCACTCAACTTGCAGAGCCAATAAATAAAGTTAAAGATAACCCAGTCACAGTTGCTCAAATAACCTTGGAAACTATTAACAACTTGTACCCACCAGACGATTGGTTGCGAATCTACACTGATGGTTCAAAAATTAAAGGTGAAACAGGAGCAAGATTATTCTGTGAACATTTTCCCCACTATTTTGCGCTGAGCTCAGGCTCTATCGTGTTTGAAGCGGGACTATTTGCAATCAATGAGGCATTGAGACAGATAATAATGAGGCCATGGTTGAATAACAACACTGTGATTTTGGTTGATTCTAAGTCAGCGCTGCAAGAAATTGCTGGAAATACATCAACAAGTTCCTTGACTGAATCAATCCAAAAGAAGTATAAAATAGTCAAGCATATTACCAAGAAAATAGTTCTGCAGTGGATCCCATCACATGTAGGCATACAAGGCAATGAGCGAGCAGACGAGCTGGCCAAGCGAGGAACTCACATAATACAGAAACCAAGAAGAGTACACACCCCTGGAAGCAAGGATTGGCGAACTGAAACGAGCATCTCATCTTTAGTTTACCAATAAGGTCAAATTAAGTGTGACTACAGTCGGTACTCGGTGAAATTCCATAATAAGGCAAAACAAAAATGATAAGGCACTTATAATTTCACAAACAACAATTTATTGCTACAGCTGTTTCGCAGTTAGGCATCGTCAGACAACTAAGAACTAAAAACTAAAATACAGGTCAACTTAACACTAACATCTAGGAATGAAGGCGGGGATGAAAGCAGAGGTATTGCCCTACCACTGCTTTCATCCCCACCTTCATTCCTAGATGTTAGTGTTAAGTTGACCTATATTTTATTTTTTAGTTCTTAGTTGTCTGACGATGCGTAACGGCGAAACAGCTGTAGCAATAAATTGTTGTTTGTGAAATTATAAGTGCCTTATCATTTTTGTTTTGCCTTAATAAGGTCAAAGATGACATAAGGAACAAGTCCTATGAGATGTATTTGACTTGTATGAGAAAGTCAAGGATTTGCAGAGGAGGATATCTGTCGCAATTTTTCGACTTAGAACTGGACATGACTGCCTGAATGAACACCTTGAAGAGGATGAAGATTTTGGATTATGACAACTGCACATTGTGTGAAAGCCCAGACACTGTCATGAACAAGGACCATCTCTTGGCCTGCAGAAAGCTGGATAAAGAGAAGCTGAGGAAAAAAAGAACTCCCTGGTCTCTACTGGGAAGCAAGATCAAAGATGGCGTGAGCCAGCAAGAGCCAATGGACAACAACAACAACAGCTTCCTTGTTTCCAAAAGTTCGGTATCAATTTCAATCTACATCTTTTATTTTGTATAACTCATCAACTTTCTACAGACAGGGTTTCATAGTTTGTGTTACCGTTAATAGTCGTTCTTCATTCCATAAAATCAATCAAAATGCATTTGAAGATTTTCAGAATTCATTAGGCACACAATTTTTTGTCACTTTAATTATTCAGTATAACAAACACACAGAACACAATTCTGACAAAAAATACGCCTTCAGTGATACACGAGCTACACTAATGAAACTATAACTCAGTCCTTATGGTCCTGAAAAGGAAGACCTTGTCGTTGAAACGCGTCTGATACTTAGGCATATTTTTTGTGAGAATTGTGTTCTGTGTGTTTGTTATACTGTATAATTTTTCTCATAAGTCAAGCTCGACATTTAATGTACACTAATTATTGATCGTGAATTTTGTTCTCACACCACAATAATTGAGTAACAATTGCTAACAGAATGGTCAACAGCTGGTTATTACGTCATAATAAAACACAGTGCGTGAGCAATATTGCTCCATTGCCATCATCCGTGTTTTGTTGTTTTATTTTAGTTTTTGTTGTTTTTTAATGGAGCTTACCTTAAAAACATGCCTCGTATTCATTTGTGTTTCAGGTACTTCCTATTTTCAGATATTTAATTTTTTTTAATTTTTTTATTTCAGCTTGTATTTTCAGATCAGGAGAAGCCCACCCCTGAAGATAGTTTAGTTACATTTAAGTTCTACCCAACCTCTGATCCCCCTCACATACAAAGGTTTTGATGGAATTCCTTGAAATGTAATGAAATCCTTTTACACAAAAATGTACTTCCAGGTCACATTTCTACAAACACAACTTCTAACTTTTATTTCATTACATTTCTTTAATTTTGTTTTTATTATTGATTTGAACATATTTTCTGTCAAATTTTTACTGATCTATTTAAACGTTTGTATGAACGTAAGTATTACTTATTGATAATTCATAATTAAAAAACAGAAACATTTTTTAAAGTCTTTGTAAAATTGAAGTTTATCCCTACAAAGTTGGCTGCTTGATCCTTCCATTATAGTTTAATATGCATGCCTTGCTTTCATTTTTTATTCAACAATTATAGTAGATATTTATAAAATTTAACAAATTACATAAAGGTTCAAAAAAATTTCTCTAATTTTAATAGTAGTACAATAAAATCGAAAAATCAATGATTTTGAAAATTAATATATTTTTTAAAATATATATCTTTTAAGTACAAAGAAAAATAGTACCAGTAGTTTTGTATAAAAAAATTCATATATGAAAAACTAATAATTAAAATTATTAGGCGTAAGTTAAATCTGCTATCTTTATTGAGTTTTGAAATGGAGCAAGTTATTTTTAGTTTTGTATATCAATGTATGTGTATGTGTTTCTCTTTCAGGCCACCTACACACCCGGCTCAACAGAAGGATGAGTATAATCTTCTGTTGAGTCCATCGCACTAACAACACCTAGGCCTCAACATTTAGTGATGTAGATCGTTGATGGGTTGACCCAGCAAGGGTGATACGTCCTTCCCTCTTGTTAGGTTTACTTAGCAAAAGGGTTGTACGTCCTCGCCTTGGTTGAATCTACTCAACAAGGGTTTTTATTTCCGTTTGTTGATGTCTAGTTACAACATTTATCACACACTTGTACAAATTGTCCAAGTGTACACCACTTTTGTTACACTTCTTCAGGCGTAAGTCCTCGACACTTTAGAGGCAGCATTAGTACTCGCGTTGAATTTAAATTAGATAATAAGTATACGCGGCCCCTGATAGAAATGTTAGGATATACTATTTGTTAGGATATTCTTTTTGTTATGATGTACTTTTTGTTAGGATGTTTTTGTTTCAGGTTTTTCAGGTTCTGTATGAGAAAACAGTTGTTTTCAATCTCAACATCAGAAAACTTTGATCGGCTTCATTAGAAAATGTCTAATGATTTGCTACATCGTCGCAAGGGCTCTTTTAGTTTTAAGTCATTTTTAAAAAATAGAATCATATTTTTGGTTTACGAGACCAAATATGAAGAAGATTTTTAATTTGAAGAAGGCGCTGTTCTGCTATGAAACATATGGTGAGTATTAAAAAAATTATGTTTTTGTTTCATATTATGTGAGTTTGTGGGTGTGTATGTGATTCCATTGGTTGGTATTATCACAATCAAAGTTGATAGGTCGTTGGTTCGCTGTGGTGAGATTAAATAGATCGAGCCACAGTTACCCGCTTATCATTTCTCTATTGTGATGGTTTCAGATCATGTTAGCCTTGTTGGTGAAAAGTTTGGATGCGTGTGAATGTGAGGCATTTTTTATTTGTCAGAATAAAATTAATCTTTTATCTTTATTGTCAAATAGGTTTTCTTTGGATTGTTTTACTTGAAAACAGTTAATCATTCATTGAAGTCAGGTAACTTCATAGATTTGGACAATTTTCTAAATTCTGAGAACTTTGTAATCAGAGAAATTCACAAACTCAGAGGAGTTCGTAGGCTCAGAGAACTGCAAAAAGAGGAGGGCCAGATGATAATAGGTAAATGTTTTATGATATGTCATTGAATTAAAATACTGTGTATGTTTTGATAAAACATGACAAAAAGAAAAATGGGGTAGAGCTGAAATGGATTAAGCCGAAATAGTGTGAATAAATGTAACACTATTTATGTCCTGTCTTGTGTCCTATCTTGGATAAGATCCTGAATGATTGCCCAAGTTATTATATAGGTCAAACAGGACGTTCTTTTATAAAAAGGTTTAAGGAACACCTACCAAAAAGATGTCAGGGGACTGTAACTTCTAATTTCGCAGACCATCATATTAATAACGACCATAGTTATACAGATTTCCCCCAAAACATGGATATACTACACGAATATAGGAAGGGCCATTATATGGACTCATGGGAAGAGTTTGCTATTTATAAAGCAGCAAAAATAGAAAATAAACATTTATTAAATGACAAGGTTTCCTTCCTGGCGAATATTGTGTTCGATACACTGATCAGATGGCGAGATTGTAACCCAACCCAAAATGATAAGGTTTAATTAATCAAGAGGAACGGATAGACTCTTAACCTCGGCACGGCAGTCGCATTAAACATTTACCCGTGACTGGTTAGTGTAATTAGACCTAATGAATATTTCAAACATTTTAAAAAAGTGTTTTAAGTGTGTTTCGTGATGCGGTTTTTTGTGACTTTTATTTTGTGTAACTTATAACATATTTGACGACCACATAATGATGGGATTTGAGTAATTTCTGTGATCTGAAGATGGGTACGTAGGTTACCCGAAACCGCGGTAATCACCAAGTGATTTCTGGATTGAAAGCAGGTATTGTACCTAGTTTTATAATTGAGATAAAGTTAGGCTCCATTTCTTTTCATCGGATCAACTATTTTGTTTGTGAGAGCACTAAACCTATTAGACAAAATATTTTACTCAGCTGGACCATGGTTTTATTATTTTCTTGTTGTTTAAAGGCAAAACATTTTTTTGGTTATCATTGCCTTATAAAAAAAGGAAGAAAAAAACATAAAATAAAGACTCCTATCCCTTGAATAGCATTAGGGTCTGAAGAAAACAAGAGTTGACCAATAGAGATTTGATAGGAAAAACAAAAAAGATGTATCTTACCTAAGACTACGTGATAATAGATTTAGTTTTAGCTAAGTCCCTCAAGATTGCTGAGCCCATACCCACTATACTATAATAAGCCCTTGAGGGTACCATGGTTTTAATTTGGTGGTAATAGCAAGAATGACCACTACCGAAGCTCTGATAATCTGCATGTTATTTGTCAAAAACTAAAATAATTGACGCAGAGTATATTTATTTATTTTTACAATCCTCAATAAGTAAACTTGTATCAAGCTAATTTTTGTAAAAAAATGTTATGATATATTATTATGATATATGTTATCAGTATATATATATATATATATATATATATATATATATATATATATATATATATATATTTCTTTGATTCCAGATCCAGAGTTATCCTGGAACAAGGTGTCCTAAAGAATTCAAGATGGCAGTCATTATTAAAATGTTAGTTAACTATGAATGTATTATTTTATTCAATTATAAAAACAATTATGACTAAGAAAATACAAAACTCTTTCTAAGCGTTAAAATAATGATAAACGTAACTTCCTAGAACGGAAATGCGAATGAAAACTAACTTTTTCAGTTCAGCTTACTATTGGTCCTGCTATTAGACAATGAAGAGGTCTGTCTGATGGTTTGGTTTAAATAATGTAAAGAAATAACTGAATAAAATTTTGTTATATTTTTGGTAATTGATTTTATAGCTACAAGTTGTGAGAAACCACCAAATTTGACTAATTTTGTGCATAATTAATGTTTGTAAATTGTTGTTTTAATGAAATATGTTTTTAAATCAACTTACGAGTATTATTTAATTATTTCTTTGAATAAGAATCCACCCACTATTTTTCACTTATTTGTTTCTATAGTTTTTGTATTGTCATTATAAATCAGTCTATTTCATTGGTTAAAATTATCATTCCTCTTTCTTCTTCATATGACAATTTTGTTTTTTATTGTAGACAAAAAATAAAAAGTCATTTTTTTATAGAAGAAGAATTATATATATATATATATATATATATATATATATATATATATATATATATATATATATATATATATATTGTAAATTAATGCAATGGACTTAAAAGTTTTCTTACATATCAGTTTTTGTAGTTTTTTAAATATTTGTAATTCAATTTGTTTTATTCTTTGTTTTATAGACAATCTTGTGGGCATCTTTAACCTATGTCCATCCTATACCTTCATATCCTCAATCCTTATACACAAGCTGTAGTAGGACACCTATCTGGCTCTCTGTAGGTATTAGTAAACAATTTTATGAATTTTATAAAGAATCATTTTTGTTTTTTCATTTCAAGGCAAAATCATTGCTGTAACCATCATCTATTTATAATAATATATAGGTTGTTTCATTATACAGGGTGATTTAGAGTTCTTTATTAAATTAGTTCTATAGACAAAATTTCTTAACTGTTTGTTAATTATTGAGGTAAATTTTTTTCATACAGTTTTAGTCTTGATGACATACAAAAAAATAAAATTTGTATAAAACTATTTCAAAATGATGCCCATTTAATATTTAAATGTTAAATATCTTGAAAACAGTTGATTTTACACAAAACTTACAAGACATATTTTAGTTTCCCCTAAACTACATGATAATGTCTGTTTAAATCTAAATTAAAGAATAACCAAGATTTTGGTAAAATGGTTGTTCAGACCTGGATTCCAACAATCAACCTTCTGACATCCCAGTAGAGTTGCATTGTTCTGTGAACGGCACTTTCCAATAAGAGGTACAGGGTTTTGTTTACCCAAACTCCTGGTGAACTCTCATTGGTAGAATAAGTATGTGGATTACTAAAACTCACACACAAAAGGGGACTTTTCTACAGGCCTAAAATTAAGAGGCTTAGTTGCATAATGGTTGAAGTGCCCGGGGCTTTTTTAAACCCTAACCTCTCAGCTTAATCTAATCTACATATTAGAAGTAATTTAATATTACAAGTTTAACAACTCTTCAGCTCTTAACGTTGATGTACATACACATAATACTCAAAGTAAATACGACTTTCATAATGACAAAATAAAAATGAAGAGAATAGTTTTTTCAACATTAATTTGTAAATAAAATTAGAGTTTGATGTCTCGGAAGATATTTAATCTATGAATAACAAATTCTCACAAAATAACCACCTGTCAGTATCATATCTGAAAACATTTTAACGATTATCAATTTTATTTACCCTTTATATGAAGTATGTACGATAATCGCCAAAAATTTCGACCTTTGTTTTTGACTGATCTTCACATTTCATGGCCTCAGGAAACCAAAAAAAAAATTATTTGCCATCCATCCATCGTTACTGTTAATTGTACTTAAGTAATATAGCGGCTATAAAAATTAAGATAGGAACATGAAATTTGGCATAGGTGACTATAATGTATTCATTTAGGACTAAATTGAAATATAAAAAAAATAATAATAAATTGAAAATGTTAAATTTGTAGCCATTTTAACCAGTTTCTTATTTATATCTCTTGTGTTATTCAACTTTTAACACATTAAATTAGATACAAATTTGCAGATTACAGTTCTGCATGTAATGGTAACAATCCTATCTCTCTGCGATAGGAAGTTATTGTCAGAAATGTACTTTTGTACCCTAACCTAACTTTTCAAGAAAATGTGATAGTGTTCCGGCAGAGCTGAGTAACCTACATGCGCGTGCAGAGAATTCATATAGATTTGACTTAAAGCGAGGATGGATGTTTTAGAGAGTTTGAGTTTGAGAAGGAAATTTGAGTATGGGAGGGTAATTAACCTGACACGTACCCTCGACTACTCAAATACAACAGCTCAGCCAGCCAGCTCCATGATAGATTGAAACTATGTTATTAAATATAATACATAATCAACTCTAACATAATAAACAGAATGACATTAAAAATTAGTGATCAAGAAACAGTATTGGGTCAAAATGACCGTTAACTACTTATCACATATTTAAATTCATACAGAATTTGGAAATGCATCACTGAAAACTAAGACCCAAATGTTTCAGGAAGGAATTCCAAAGTTTGTCAAAATATGAACTAACTAATTATATAGAAGTAGGAGGGGATTATGTTGGAAAGCATTTGCCATTCACAAAGTGCAAATTATATATTTTTTAAATTTCACCTTACTTTACACTTATTCTCGTAATTATTTGGAATGAAGTTCTCTTAAATAGAGTATTAGTTTATCCATAATGTGTAACATAAGTATAATTCATCCAATAATAAGGATTTATTGGTATTATTAACTACAGAGAATTTTGAAATATAAAATTAAGAATATTTGTTGTAAAATATATGTTATTTTTACTTAGGAACATAATCTATTAATAATCAAAGATTGCATTTCACAACAAAAAAGCTTTTATCATTCTGAATTAAAATCCAAAAATAATTACTTTTAATAATTGAGAAAAAGAGTTGAATATAACACAAACCTGAAATACTTAATTTAAAAGTAGGTAAATCACATTACAGTTTTAAATCATTGTATAAAATTCAAATAGTGTTCAATATTAGCTGTATAGCAGCACTTTTAAGATTATGAGATTATTTTTTTTATATATTACGAAAAGCAAAACACTACATCTGAGTAGCCCAGTTTCAAACACGGCCAAGTCCAAAATTTTCAAAATTGATATTATGATTGATTCCAATAGTATTTTTCGTGCTGAATTCAAATATGGAGCCTATTTCTTACAAAAACTGCCACAACAATGCTAAAAATGCATTTAAAAGTGTGAATTCCTTACAAAATTCGGCCAGCTCCACAAGTGCTTACTTACAAACATGGCCAGCTCCGTTTCAGCCAATCAGAAGACACGAATGAGTCACGTGACCAGTACCCATGATCACCCGGGACAGCTTTTATTGTTTGTGTATGTTGTGTGGTAGTTATCAGTCCTGTGATTAAAATATTATTTCAAATTTAATTTATGAAGAAAAATGGAACTAAATGTTCATTTTTTTTATAAATTAACAAATTGAGTTTTATTAAAACCGGATATTAGAATCAACCTACCAAACTTGGCCCTTAATAAACTTTGTAAATCACAAATCATCACAGTTTGTTATAAAAATGGCCAACTCCAACTGAGTTTGTTACAAAGACGGCCAACTCCATATCTTAGTTACAAACCTGGCCAAGTCCATATTTTAAACTTAAATAAGTCAAAAAATAATAGCAATTTAGGTAAAGTTAAACTTAAAATGGTATCTGAAGTGTACATTGAAACAGAGGGGAAAAAATCACATTTCCTGTAAGACTACTTAATGGCGAAACAGTTTTTTGCCTCTCCTGGAAAATTTTGCAAAATGGACTTAGCCGGGTTTGTAACTGGGCTACTCATCTGTTTAATATTTTAATAAAAACTAATTTTAATAATATTTATATTTGTAAATTAAATGAAATTATGTATTTACATTCGCAATAGATTATTACAAAATAGGATATTTTATAATTAAATCTATTGATTGAATAATATAAAAAAAGTCGTACACGTTATAAAATACTATATTATACTAACTTGTCAGCTGGTGTACACTGTACTGCAGATCTGAGACAACCAGATGATGAATGTACTGGAAATATTATTTATGGAAAAATGGGAAATATTTAATTTAAAGTCAATAATAGTTTATTTTAATCACATTATAAATTATAACAATAATTTTAATCATTATTATTATCACAATACACATCATACTTTGGCAAAAACTGCAGTTGTTCAGGGGTTGAATCAAGAAGGCCTACAAATCCTAAAGTCCCATAATGCTTTGCATTTGTATGTCTACCTTTCATGTTTTAAGATACTTTATGTTTGGTATTTTTTAAAGTATACTTTGTATCACAAAAAAACCATTCATACAGCTATCTTTATCCACTTTATTGAAATGTAATGATTAACTGATGAGGTGGAAATTTCTTTATAAACATCCGAACTATCGTTTGTAGAAAACTCTTGATTTCAAATTGTCAATATCACCTAATGGTATTTATATATAAACAGGAGGGAAAACACATTTTATTTTCTTGGTATATGAAATATAGGGTGAGTTTGGTAATTGTCAAAAATTCTACCTCCGTTTTTTAACTAATCTTCACGTTTCATAGCCTCGGGAAACGTTTTCGACATGCCATCCATCCGTCATTGATACCTTTATGTAAGCAAGATAGAGGTGATATCAGTAGAGAGAGGAACTTGGTTATAGGCCTATTGAAATATAGAAAAAAAATTGTAATTTGAAAATAGACTAGTTCCGCACACAGTATTTTTTTGTTTGAATTAAAAATAAAAGAATTATAATTTTAAAGAAGAATATTACAAAGATTTTAATTTTATCTGTAGTACAAATATATTGAAATCACTGTGTATGGAACTAATTTTCCATGCCATTGAGTTGACATAAACAATCAGTCAAGATATCTTGAACAGTTTCAAAAATATGTGACATCGAAACTTTAAAATATTCAGAAAAGCAACCCAAGGCTATTTAATTTATTTTACATTTAAATATTCTAATTTTTATGGATGAATCTAAATGATTTTAAATGATTAATTTTAATCATAACATTGACAAACGCTCAATTTTTTTATGTAGTTAATACATCTTCAAAAATAAATATTACAAAATAGATGTATTCTGTGTAGCTGGATATTAATGAACCTTATCAACTTCCACTCAAGCCAACCACTGTTTAATTACGAAACCTTGTGTTCTACCCATGATCAGAGAGTGACACCTACCACAACACTTGGGATTTATGATTCCTATTCTAATACCCTCAAATGAGAGAGTAGGTAGTTGTAAAAAGTAGAACACATATTAGTAAGAGATTGCAAAACATTTTTGTTGTACAAGTTGCCTAAATTTCAGGCTGCATTCTCTTACTATTTGAATCCTAATAAAGAGAACGTTTTTATTATTAAGTGTTACATACCATTGTAAACAAGAAATTTCGTAGAATAATAACTGATTAAAACCCAAAAATCATTACAAAAATATTTGTACATCTGTCGACTCCGCATAAACTGTTTGTTTATTATTACTATTTTTTATTATTTTTTGGTTGCGAGGGGATGATATCACCTCTATTTTTTCATACTTTCTTAACAATTAGTATAATGTAGCAATTTGCTTTGCTTTAATTGTAATAAATATTTAATTTATATTTTTTTAGCATCTGACATCATCTTGGATCTATTGATGTAAACTAAGAATACATCCAGTTTGTGAAACTATTCCCAACTTGAAATGATAAGAAATATTATGGTAAGAAAATATTTGTTCTGCCTTTAGTTGTAATTTTGTTGTAACTTAGACATTTTGGCGTTAGAATGTGTATAAGTCGCGCTATAAGCTACTAGCCAGTCTGAGTAACATTCTAAGTAAATGATGGCAAAACGGAGGCATCCTGAGTGGTTGTCGTTTACACGCTCCTGGACCTCTTAAGAATTATAAAACTACAATGAAACTTATATATTCCTTTTCTGCATGAATTGCCTCGTCCAATGGTATAAATATAATTTTGTTTAAATTTATGTATAATTTTTATTAATGAAAAGTTTTAGAAAGTTGTTACAGCATGACATGACAAAGTCACTAAGCGAGAATTCTTTTTATTTTTGAGGTAGAAACAAACTTCCAGCGAGAAAGTTATAGCTACTTAGTTGATCTTTAAAAAACATTCGAAAACATTATCGATAGGACTTCTAGTTTGTTCAATAATCCGATGTAAGGAAGCGCTATGTTTTCAAGACAGCATTTATTTTCCTCCCCTCACCCCCGCGCACCATCACTCGCCACACGGCGACCAAAGCGGGACTTATAGTGTGCGAGTTATACCAATCTGTTTTCTGGAATCAGTATGGTTTACAACATTGCCTATTGTAGTAAAACTTTCATAGTTTAGTTTTGCTGGATTATCTCATCAATATCAAATATTTATATATGTATTGCCGTGCCCTTGCCTTCATACAATTCACATTAAAAAAATTTATATTAGCAAATAAGGTTCAAATACTTTCCTCACATATTGGTCTACAAAAACTATTTGATACCCAAAAAGTCACTTCGGTGGTTGATAGTTAAAAGTGAAAATGAACAATGGACACAGTATTTTGGGAAATATTTAAATAAAAAGCAATTAGTTGCACACTACTTAGTAAAAGAACAAATCTTAGACTGTGTAAAACCTTAATTCAGCCAGTGGCTACATATGTAGAGGAAACATAATCTCTCTTTAGCTTGTGATATTATACACTAAGAGTGTTTGAGAAAGAAAATTTATGGTCCTGGTAAGGAGGGAGAAGTGGTGAATTCGAGAGTTAGAGGCCTTGTGATCAGATGGAGGACATAGTGCAATTTTTAAAGTCCATGAAACTGTGTGACTGGAATGGAGGATTAGAGAATGACTACAGGAGATTGAAGGATACCTGAGAGCAATAAGGACTGGTAATTTGAGAATTTTTTTTCTGGATAGAAGAGAGTGGAGATGAACTGTAATGGAGACCACGGTTCCCAGTACCAGAGTTAGGGTAAAAAAAAATATAAACTTGCTTAAATAATGGTGATCAAGGTTAATTTTTGTTAGTTTTCCAATTATTTCTGACAGTGTGATCGGTTTAAAAGAGGTCATAGTGATAAAAAAATATTGGAAATAAAGAACAAATTTCTGTAAAGAATTTAAATTTATTTTATTCACCTATAACTTTAAACCTGCAATAAATGTTCAAAGTGATGTCCATTAACATCCCCACACTTGTCAACATGCTTCTGCAAACTTTCCTTAGAGTTTCCTCACTTATCTCAGCAATAGAACGTTTGATATTTATTTTCAACTGGTTTAAAGTGTGTGGATTACTCTTGAATACTTAACTTTGCAAATAACTCCATAAGAAGAAATCTAAACTAGACAGATTAGAAAGATCATCCTTAGGGAATAATTCTTTTGTTAAAAATTTCATGCAACACATTCTTGGTAGAACGAGCACCACCCTTGGCAACCAACAGTAGAGCTCATCTTCTTCACGCAGACCAATGAATTGTTGAATAATTTCTTGATACGGCTCAGCATTCACAGTGGTATTAAAGGACAGTGGACCAATAATTCTTTTTCTTGATAGCAGTCAATATTAGGAAATGATTAAACTTACACAATTCTCACAAATATATACACTTTATTTCAGACGCGTTTTGACGACAATGTCGTCATCATCAGTGACAGTTACAAAGCAAAATTATAACTAAATCAGAGAGAGGTTGCGGCTAACATTTATAGTATCTTGTGAGGGGCGTGTCTATATTTATTCACCAATGACGATGCGATGTTATAAGTAGAAGGGAAAGACGGATGGTAAGAGTTGGAGTGCATCCGTGTATAAGTGATAATTATTCTGTTATCATTTTCACCTTTACTTTGTTAATTGTAAATATCACATCATATTACTTAACAAACAAAAAATTATAACCTTTTTAACACTAAATGATATGGACTTCAAATTTTGGATGATACTTAGTGTTATAAACACCCAGTTTAAGAAAAATTATCAATCTATTTTCTTTACTCATTTCAAAATGGCGGCTATTTAAACATTTTAATGTCAAATATCTGATTATACTGATTTATGCCATCCACTGTTTATCTATTTTCATACTTGTTGTCAAACATGTATGGCATAGTCAATTAGAAATTTATATAATGCCTTAAAGTTAGTCAAATATAATCTTAAGACATTATATAAACCATTTATCATTATATATTTTTCCCCTTGCTGTTTAAAGGCGAAAAACCTCCCGGTCAAGAACAAGAGTTGTTCAAGGAAACCTGATAAGAAAGATGAACGGGATCTAATCAAAGACTACATGAAAAAAAGTGTAGATCCAGCTAGACCTATCGGGATTGCCAAGCCCGTATTCAGTACAAGCAACCCATTGACTAATAATGATAAACTAAAACAGGTAATAATGATCATTATACAGAATTTTTCAGATACATTTATTTACATAATATTTTTACAAATAGTAATTCTTTTTTTCCCTTATGAGTTGCTATTTTAGTTTTGGTTAAAAGTGTTCATATAACAGGAATCGTTTGATAGAAATCGTTTGCACATGTTGTGAAATATTCTAAATTTTATGACAACATCCCTTTCTGAACGATTATTTTTGAGAACGACTAATACATTTTTGGATCTAAAGGGCCTGATATTTAGAATCTACTGTTGATTCTAAACTTTCTCACTCACTCACCCCCAAAACCAATGAAAATTAATCGTCATCAAAAAAGTCAGTTTAGTAGTTGTTGGTCAAAAAACCGATCCCGGGACGACGTCTTTGAAAAAAATATCTTTAAGACTTCACTTACACCATAAACGCATCCTCAGAGTATATAGTATTTAATTAAAATTGAGTTTGTAGTGACAGTGGTCATGCTAAATTACTATTTTTTTGACAATTAATCCTGAACTGTGATATTTTATTACTGCCGATTTCGCAGAAGGATTTGGGTCATTAATCTTCACATTTCACAAAAATTTGAATGAAATTAGTAGAGCCAACTTTAAGGATGTCTTTTAATAACCCATGTCCGATTTTAGTTTTTTTTACCAATTACTCACGATTTGTCGTTTTTGAAACATGGCGACTAATTTGAGTTGTTAGATGCCACACTTGATCAAATTGTGATCAAAATCGTAATACCCAATTTTGAGAAATGCGTAATTTTGTTTTCTCCTTATATGATGTCTGCAGTAACTCAACTCAACTCAACAACATTCTGGTAGGCCTTCTACTTCAAAGACTAATGACAATATTGAACCGGTTAAACAAATGATTCCCGATAATTGACGAATTAAAGTTGATGAAATTGCAAGTGAGTTAAATATAATTCATGGCTCAGCATATTCACTCACCAATGATTATTTAAACTTTCGAAAAGTCTATGCTCGCTAGGTTCCATGGTAATTGACCAGCATCCACAAAGACAATTGTTTGAAAATTTCCCAGGAACATTTGGAACGTTATGAAGAAGAAGGAGATTCATATCTTAAGCGAATAAAGAACCGTTGATGAAATATGGGTCCATTATTTTCAACCAGAGGGTAAGCAACCAGAAAGTAAGTAAGGTGTGGAAACGTCCTTCATCTCTCACACCAAAAAAGTTCAAAACTCAGATGTCTGCAGGAAAGGTTATGATGTTGATAATCTGGGATATGGAAGGTCCAATTTTGGTGACTTCAAACATAAAGGTCAAACAATAAATAGTGACAGCTACTGTCAGATACTGCTTTTATTGAAGCCAAAAATCAAATCCAAAAGATGTGGTAATCTTTCAAAAGCTGTGATTTTGCTCCAGGATAACACTCAACCCCATACGGCGAAAATTACAGTCATGTGCCTTCAAAATCTTGGTTTTTAACTGTTGGACCACCCTCCATATAGTCCGGACATGTCCCCAAGCGATTTTAATCTTTTTGGCCAATTAAAAGAACAGTTGCGAGGGAATCATTATCGATCTGATGAAGAGGACATTGAAACGATGCAAAATTTTCTGAACACAAGACAAAAAACTTTATTCCAGTAAGGAATTAAAATCCTTGTTAAAAGATGGACTAAGTGCTTATAAGTAGGAGGGGATTACGTTGAAAAATAATGCTACTATTATTTATCTAAGTACAATAAATGTATAGATTTAAAAAAAATTCTCTTTACTTATTGACTTACCATGGTACATTGCACTTTATATATAAATAGGTGAAGATGACTGAGAAGTTTTTTGCCTTTAAACAACAAGAAAAAATTAATAAAAACAACAACCGTGCAAAAACATTGCATCAACTTCCTCACTAGCCCATACCTACCAGTAAAAACCAACCAATACTATTTATTCATTAAAAGTGAAAATGAACCATGAACACCATCTTTGAAAAGATATTTAAATAGGGCCCAAATATGGGCTTGTTTCTCTTGTACCATAAATGTGTCTTCAGTGTAAACCATATTTAAAAAAAAAAAGCATGCATTAAATCAGTCCCGAGTCCCCATTACACTGAATTAATTGCTTTAAGAGACGTTGTGGAGGAAGCTGTCAATAAATTGGAGAGATCTGTTGTTAGAATTAGCAATTAATTTAAACATGGAGACTAAATTCTCTCACAAATTTTACTTATCAGAAGATTAATTCCTTTCTGGTCAAGATCAACTCTTGAAAACAATTCTTAATGTCACTACAACAAAATATTTGGCTAAAACACTGGATGTTAGACTCAGGTAGAAGGAGCATGTAAAGAAGAAAAAAGTGTACTAAACCCGACTTTTATTTATACAAAAAAAGCCTGGCTGCTTAGGAGACATTCAGAATTAGATATACACAATAAACTACCGTACTTATTTGTCTATTGAAACATGTCTGGATTTGAACATGTCTATTGAAACAGCTATAAGGCTGCACCAAGAAAAGTAAATTAACATAATTTAAACTTTTCAAAATAAAGTCTTGCAACCCACCATGGTACATCTGTAATACTATGCATACACAAAGACCTGAAGATGGACAGTGTTGTTGTGGAGGAGATCTGAAGATGTGCGACAAAGCATAAATTGAGACATCTCCAACATAAAAATTGTCAAATGTTGCACATTGTGTTGAAGGGCGACAACTATAGAAAAACGAACCTTTTGATTATATAAGTCTATTTCTTAGAGTCCATCATTGAATGAAACTCTTTACACACTGTGATCAATATAATAATTGTAATTTACTTGGTAAGCTCTAAATCAACTTATAAAATAATGAAAGAAAAAACATTTAATGATGGCATTCGAGGTTCCTTTTTTGCTAATTTGGCCTAAACTGTAACATTTTTTTAATTGCGATTTTGCATACGGATTTGGGTCCTTAATCTGTACATTCCGGTAAAATTTGAATGAAATAGGTAAAACAGCTCCATGACCGATTTTTTTTTTCTACTGATAATTATTTTAAAGTAAATTTTTAAGATGAAGCGCTATGACCATTTCATTGGTAGTTATTTTATCTCAATGCAAGCAACAATAATGGAAGTGAAATAATGTGTGGGATTGTAATTAATAAAAGAAAGGTTTTTGATTGCTAAAAAATTTAAGTAATAAGTAACTTTTGAAAATTTATTCCAAATCCATTACAAAATTGTTTTAAAAGCATTAAATGTGTAATTTTATTCCTAAAAAAAGTTTAAACAATTTTGTCTAATGTAGCCTAATACTGCATAATATTTAAGAATTAAGTTAAAATTATTTATATAATTGTAAATTTGTAGCTTTATCTGATATAATTTGTGACTTATGGGTCATCAACTTCCAGTAATCAGTGTTAAAATGATTCATATTTGGTGACGCACTTGTTGAATAAATGCTGATGCATTTAAACAGGTGTGTTAGGGAATTCTGATTTGGAATGTTGCCAAACCTTCTTTTGTTTTCGAAGTTAGCCGTATACTCAAAGACGATCTTCCTAGTTTTACTTTTGTATGTATGAAGAATCGCACGGTAATCTTTTTGTAGCTATACGCAAATTATGTGGAAGTTTCAAAGATTATTTTTAAGTTGTTGAAAATATAAATCACAGTTGGAGGGCGAAGCCAAAAGTTCTCCTCCCAAGATCCCACCCACCAAGAATGTCAGCGGCCATATTGGTGCAAGGTGGAGTAGTAGAAAGCGGAAATTGTGTTGAAAGTTTGTGATCTCGCTAGTTATATCGTTTTGTTTAACAATACTTGAAGATATGTGTAGTATTTGACATTGTGAAAAAACATCAACTTACAGATGAATATCTGCCTTCATATTATTTATAGGCTGTGATTGTTAAGGTAAGAGATAGTTTTATTGTGAAAATGTTACCAGATTTTGGTAGGATAACCAAACCAAGGTCTTCTAAAAATGTCAGGACTGTGGCTAGTTACATCTAAAGAGGTCACTTCAGGTGAAAATTGACATTGTAGTTTTAAAAATGTAAGCTTGTTATCTTTTTTATCTTTATAATATAGACATATCAATTGTTTATTAAACTGTATAGCCATTCCAATTATGTATTTTGACAGCTGACTAGCCTACCTATGAACGAAAGATGACTAGGCCTTGTAGTTTATTGACATTTTGACCAGACTTGAATCCTAATGTTGAATCCCCAAGGTCGGTAAGAATATTGTATTTTAAAATCCTTTTTTCTTGATTTAAATTAATTTAATTTCTTGTTTGGTTTTATGTACTTTGGTTTAGCTTTTACCCTTGACCTATTCAAAGGATATTCCTTCTTCATTTTAGGAAGGTTACTATGAAAGTTAGTGTGTACATATAAGTTGTTAATAATTAAAGTGTTATTGAAGGTCGTGTTTATATATTATTTCTAATTTTGGAATAAGCTTATGAACCTAAAATATTTATAAAACCCACTCACATTCGTGATGGATCATATTAGTTTGCATTGTAACTTTATAGGCTACAAATGACTAAAGTTAATATCAATTTATTTTTGTCATCTTATATGTTAGGTTAATCGCAAAGAAAACTTATAAAATGTCCAAATATTAATCGATAGAAGCTTGGACATATAAATATATAGAGTAGCTGGTATATTAACAGCTAATTTAGGTTAATTATAAAATAATTCCTTTACTAACATACATTACTTCCTAAGACTAAATTATTTTTTCGGTAAATATGTAGTGTACTTGTTGTAGCGATTTAGTAGTGAAATTTATGCAAATTGTGTTCTACATCCATTTGAAACAATTAGATCATCCTTTATTACGCTGGACTTGATGTATCACAATACATTATTAAAATCTAAAATCAGCAATATTCAAGTGTACATTTTATTTTAAAGTACGTATCACGATATGCGTTTAGGTTTCATAGATGACGCATGCACAGTAGGCTACATGACTTCACACAGGTTATTATTACGCAGTGTATGATTTAAGAATCAGGTCTCGACATATATATATTATTTTGACAAGTTATATATATAAGGTCTGGGACGGTATATATATATATTTATATATAATTACTTTCCTAGACCTTTTTCCTTTAATTTACATGCCATGATTTACACTAATGTAACATATAGCATGTAACTTAAATATAGACTGTTAATGCAGTCACAAACTTGAGACTCACGTTGTCATTGTACTCATTCGTCATGACCCCAAAAAAACCTAGGCCTATATTCCTTGTGTCTGAAATTGTAAGTTTCTTCAATGTTAATGGATTTTGAGACTTGAAAATTATTTAGCAATGTTAAAAAATATCAGATTAATGACAAACAAGGTAAATAGTTTTTAGCGACTAAAAACTAGGGTGACATTCAATGGATAATTACCGACTTTACTTACCGGTATATAACTATTTGGTACATTTCATTTTCAATGTTTATGGCAGAAAAGTGAATATTTGTGTTAATGCAACTTTTGGCAATAATTTCAACAACGTTATTAAAACCAATTAATCGAAACCAATTGCAGTGTTGGTTATTACACCATTCTCAAGTTGATCATGATATGTTCCTTTGCCAATTAACATTTACAGTAGATTAGATTAAAATAACACTTCACAGTATGTATCATAACAGTGGGCCTAACTAAATGTTCGGTTACCAAGTGTTAATTGACAAAGAAACAAATCCTTATCAACTTGAGAATTTGAGTTATTGAAATATATCTCGAGAGGCCAAAATATGTCCACATGTACCAAAATTGATTAAAATCGGCCCACTCATCTGGGCTGTAGAGCAATGAACAGACATCATTTCCAAAACCACATTTTTTTTTTTTATTCTGAGCTCAAAACTCAAAACGGATACCAATTTTTGACTCATTGCACAACTTTCTCTATACTAGCCTATGTGTATATAAGAAAATAATTAATCAAATTAAAAGCAAATGACAATGTGTTGTATCATAATTTTACAAGCCATATAAAATCTAGTATGCTCAGTGGCTAGGTTCCTATTTATATATTAAACTTAGGCCTATATAAATAAACAGGGAAGTTTTTTTATCAAGATTAGTTATTCATTCATTTTATTTGGGTATGCATGCAGTATACTAGGCCAAGTTTGGTAATCACAAAAAATGTTGACGTTTGTTTTTTTATTAATATTTATGTTTTCATGGTGTCAGGAAACGGAAGCTATGATTTGCCAATCATTAGTTGTCATTGTCATTTGTCCGTAAGGATGATAGCGGCCACAAAAATAAAGATAGGAATATGGATTTTTTTCCTTCTTCCTTTTCTTTTTGTTTTCTTCATTACAGTTGAGACCTAAGGTTCTTGGTGGAATTCCATGTTTAAAGATAGCCTAATAAAACATAATTTATTTATTTTGTAACTTCCACCTTTTATTAGTCTATATAAAAACCATTGGTCGGCTAGACTAATAAAAATATAGAATATATTGATAACCTTATTAAAATTCAGAAACAAAGGAGTGAAAATATCAAAATAGAGGCCTTTTAATAAGTTTCTTGTTTTAATCTCATAGCCTACATTATTAATTAACCCTTTGGGTGCCACGGTGACGATCTATCGTCACCATTTTTTCGTGCGAGAAATGCCACGGTGACGATCCATCGCCACTGCGTATTTCGTAGTTTAATTAATTTATTTGTAATCTGCTATATAGTATTTCGGTGTTTTAAAATACTTTGTGGTATATCCAGTGATATTCAGTGGTGTAAAAAATTTTGTTTTAGCTAACTAAACAGATGACAACAATTACTGATGCACAAAATCAGCTGTTGTCATTTTCACTTGCAGGTTAGAAGTGTACTGATATTATTGTGTGTTGATATTATTTTCTCGCTACAGTCATCAGTTTTTTTGAAGTTAGTTGTTCGTGATATTTTATTATTTGTTTGTTGAAGGTTATTATTTTAGTTATTACAAGTTTAAAGTAGTATTTTGGATAATATATTGCTTTGAAATGGCGGAAGAAAATCTAAGAGGTAGCGAAGTAGACAGATTACTTTTAGGTTATTCAGACGATGACTCTTTAGCCTCCGAAGATGATTTGTTACATTTATTTGGGAATGACAGTGATCTAGACCCGTTATATCAACCAGAAAGTGATAGTGACAATCAGTTTAGTGATAGTGATATTGATTTAAACTTAGATTAACCTAGTACATCAGGTAAACAAAATAGGCCTAGGATAGGTTGGGATAGGTTAGTTCTGAGATAAAAGTTTTTTGTTTGAGTTTGGTTTTCAACCAAATAATTTAAAAATTTGGTCACTTATAGAAAACAGTATATAGATAGAAAATAGCACACTTCCCATATATAAAATATTTTTGGTTTGTGAGGTAAAAAAAAAAAAAAATGTAAAATTTTTTTTTCTAAATTATCTAAAGTTTGGTTTTTAATAAATAATTTTTTTTTACATATAGAATCCAACTTATTTACAAATATAATTGTAGCCTAGGTAACACTGAACATTTTGACACTAAATTTGTTAAGATATCTTGTATACAATTTAATCTGTGTCAATTATAACAAAGTTATCCAAAAAACCATTTATACCTGTGGCATTTTTGGGTGAGTTATGAAAATTTTCTTGTGGCACTCAAAGGGTTAAACACACTGAATTAATTTGTAACACACTAAATTAATTTATAACATACTAAATAGGATACAGATTTGCAGAATTAAATTCTACATCTCATCCATAAGAGTCCATAATCTCGTAATTTGTAATTCATAGATGTCAGAATATCGTTTCGACAATTTACTGTTTTCAAGTTCTTCAGCTTAAAGTAGCGTTTTCCCTCCTGTTCGTGTATAAATGATTTACAATTTAAAATATTTTGTTTCCTACAAATCATAGGATGTTTACGAATAAATTCTTGCCTATTACATTAGTTTAAGAAAAATATTTTTGCATGGTTCAGTTTTGTTCATCTATTGTGTGTAATTACATATTGTAGTAAGGTTTCTTATCTGTTGATTATGTTGGTTGATGATTATTACATTTTTGCGTGAGATAGTTAACTATATATGTCACGCAAAAACGTAACTATATATAGTGGCTTAAAACGTCACCACTGTCTAAAAATGTTGGTTCATGAATTAATTGTAAAAAAAAAACAAAATATTGGCTATCAGGGTGTTATGGAAGATGTAATTCCATAAAATTGGCTCTATCAATTTTGTTGAAATTTTAGTGAAAAGTGAAGTTCAATGACCCAAAACATCTGTGCAGAATATAGCCTATTACAGTTCAGGAATATTGACAAAAGATTAAAATGATATTTTCCTTGACGCCATTCTACCACCATCATTTTTATCAAATACTATTTTGTCCGAAGACATGTTTATAACACAAGAGAAGTAAGTTTAGGTCTTATTTAATTTTTAATTTTTTTCAAACAGTGTTCATTGTTCAGTTTTACTGTTTGTCTGACAAGTACTGAATGAGATTTTGGGCGACGAATCGTTTTGATTGGTTGTTATTTAGTTTTGGAAATGAATTGTTGAGAAAATATGTACAATGTTTTTGCACCATTTATGTGGTATCATGACGGTTTCATTTGTGATAGTGTTTTGATATAAACGTAGGCTAATGACGAGAGAAGTATTGCATGTTAAAGATCCCTAATGATCAAGTAAATAAAAGTATAAAAAAGGGTGTGGCCTGTCCGTCATTATTATATTAGTAGTATTATCTGCTATTAGGGAAGTTCTAGAAATTGTAGCTACTGCAATTTGACGTCTGAGATTATGAATTTACCACCGATCATAGTCATGGATAAAATTTTCATTTTTGTTTATTATGTGTATGTGTGTTTAATAAACAAATCATGATTTTGTATAAAATATGGTATGTACGCTTGTTTTTACAATCATTCTACAAGCAGCAGAAGTCTTGTTGAGTGTGTGTTGTGACAGCATTAGAGTTGCATTTCTTTCCTCGTAGAAATTGTTTAAGTAGACTGAAGAGGTCAAATGATGCTAAATCTGCATTATATGGCGGACGGCATCCCACTTAATTTTCCACAACGTTTCCACCATGAAAGCGGCAGTTTGAGGGCGAGTAGTATTACGAAGGAAACAAAATGAGTACTGGGCACCTCTCCTCTTAGAATGAATCGTTGTTTTTTTTTCTTTTAAAATTGTACAATAATACTTAGCAGCGATAGTTCTCTCTTCTGTGATAATATCAGAGGTAAAGAATTCCTTGTGGTGGATTCCAAAAGAAATTGGAGCCGTGATTTTTTTTAGGTGAAAATGTGATTTTGGCTTTCTGTGGGAGAGATTATCTTCTCTGTTGCTTGTTTATTTTGACTGGAGTGAAGTAGTCCAACACAGGGTAATATATAGAGTTTAAACATTTGTCTCCATTCCTAAAGCTGTAGAAGTTGTGTGACTGCAACTAATGTTTCTTCTTTGTGTTCAATGTTCAAAAGACAGGGAACCCACCGGCTATATTGAGACAATCTTTAACTAATGTTTGATAGATACTGATTTAAGTTTTGAATTAATCCGAGATGGAATGACACCTTTTTCAAAAATCTAACGTTTATTCGACACTATTGTGTACCGAAATGTTGATTACGACTGACGTGATAGTAAGAGGAACTAACACAACTAATGATAGGTTAAAACATCGTGCATGTGTTTGCCCAATTATTCGTGATTATCTTGAACTCTTTACAAGAACAGAGAATGAAAATTCCTGTTTATTTTGAACACCCCCTTGTGTATATATGAATAAGAAAGTTTATTCTTGCATGCAGGTCATAGAATTACACCTGCATACCAAGAAGTTTTTAATCTGCATACCAAGCAGTTTAACCTGCATACCAAATTTCTAGACTAGGTCAAATAGGGAGATCATATTTAAAGCTAGACCGACCTTTGAGTAAATTATATAACAGTTGCTAAATGATAGATCTATAACAGCCTGACAAGTTTATGTCAACCATCATGGTACTCGCTTAACCCAGATATCTTTACTTTTTAGATATATTTTGTAAATGTCGCAGTTATTTATATCACCATTCACGTGAGAGTGAATGAGCTGTATATATATTAGCTTTGGCTGTGAGTCAGCTGTTGTGGTTCTCAAAACTGTGTAGATATATAAAAGCTCAGGTCTGTTATTGGACCTTGAAACTAAACTTCCAATTGGTAGCTTATGTTCTCGTTAATGTGTGACACGTTTAATTATCACTGAGGCTAAAAAAATTAGGTGTTGGCACATCATCAGCAGAACAATTGGAGAGTTAATTTTGATTGTGAAAGGTGGAATTACAGTGATAGAAACTCAATGACTAACCATACATATCCAACTGAATAGCTGTCTAGCGAACATAAACTCGTCATGTTAAACCACATGAGTATTGTATTAGTCCTTGAAAATATGTGAATAATATATAATCTTTTGAAGTTCATGGTTAAAATTACAATTTTTATAATAACTTCTTTGTTTTTCATCTAGATAGTAAGGGGTTAATATCATTACGTGCAGCATTAGAAACCGCAAATGTTGTTAAAATTTAGTTTGTTGTAAGTTGAGCTATTCCTTAAAATATGGTCAAAAAAGTATTTAATTTAAAACATTTTATTGGATGTCTTAAATTCAATTTTTTTTTCAAGGCAAAAAACAAACATTATTATCTTAAAGATAAAAGCATGGAAAAGATCCCCCGCCATCAGCTTTCCAATACTCTAATAGTGTCAGAGTCTGAAGGGAACAAAAGTTAGTCAAGGGAAGCCTTATGAAAGAGAGGGATCTAACCCAGTAGGTACTTGATGAAGAAAGGTGTAAATTTAGTTAGAATACCTTGGGATTACTATACCCTTGCTCACTCAGTAGGCTACATATATAAGCCCCAGGGGGGAGTTTCTGTAAAAGTAAAATCTAGTTATTTTAGACCTGTTGTGGATTTTAACTTTTGATGACAGTTTTTTTTTTTACAAGACTGGACAAAAAATAGGATTGAAAAAGAACCTAAGCATTTAAATAAAGTGGTTATCACCTTAAAAACTTTATTTCATAACTCTAGAACTGACTCTGGTGTCATCTTTATACTTGTATTATGACTACAGATGGTTATATTGTCTTCAAATTTTCACAGATTGAAAGCATAGAACTCAATCTTTAAGCCAGTATGCAATTTGTATGAGCTGTATCGGTTGAATGAATGTTGTATAACCTCTTGTTTCCTTTGAATGATTCATTTAAGAATTACTTTGTCTCTTATAAAACAGCTATGTAGATAAAATATGGTAGGCATTAAGAACCATTCTGTCTTTTATACATTACATGAGGACCATTTTTGCATAACAAAATGAGGTTTAGGCTACGGACAGCAACACAGCTCTAAAATTTTTATTATTATTTTTTTTATAGTAGGAAAGACATTTTTTAGAAGCTGGTAACATGCATTTTTGTATACACTTTCTTGAATAAAATTATATATGATATTATAAATTTATATTTATTATTAACTTTAATAAATTTATTTGATTAAAGTATGTCATTGTAGCTAATGTAATTAAAAAAATAATAATAATAATAATAAATTACAATTGTAAATATAGGGTATTAAGAAAAAAAAACTAAAATAAAATTTGCTATATTTTACATATCTTAAATGTGATATTTTTGTAACTTGTAGTATACCCAAAATTTATAAATTTGTTACACTTTCCAAATTTATCAAAATAAACGGTGCAAAAATATTGAAGAAACTTTCACAACACACCTTCACAATCAAAATACTAACAAAACAAAATTATTCATCACAAAATTGTCAGTAAAAAAAAAAGAACCGTCTTTAAAAAAGAATGCACCATTGGCATAAATCATTTTAGGAGCTTTAATTGCACGGTACTTACGTATTAACGCCACCGCAGCAACTTTGCGCATATATATATATATGCACCAATATTTGCTCACTTTGCGATATAATTATATATCATGACAGGTTTGGCCAGGTAGCTATATATATACCGCAAAGTTGCTGCGGTGGCGTTAATACGTAAGTACCAATTGCACTTGTCAATGTTCAATTTTGTTTTTCTTGCCAATTATTCCTGAACTATAATATTTTTTGAATTGCGATTTTACACACGTGTTTGGGTCATAATGTTCACATTGCACTAAAATTTTAATGAAATCGGTAGAACTGATTTAAAGAAAGTAGCCTATGTCTTTTGTAACAGCTCCAATGGCTGAATTTTTGGTTGTTTACCGATAACAAACGTTCCATCATTTTTGGAGGTTGGAAGAATATTGACCAATATGTTTTGTTTGGGTTCTTATATAGACTACACTTGAACATTAATCAAAATCATTAGAACCGATTTTGACAAAATTGTAATTTTGTGTTTTTTTTTCTAATGACCCACAAATTTTGAGATAAAAAAAAATGATAAAAGTCCTGAGATATACAAATTGGGATGTAGAGCACTCCACATTCAACAGACATACGAAAAACCACTTTTCTTTTAACTTAAGGTACTTCAAAAGGAATTTCTGCTAAAAACTCGACATTGATTTTTTGCCCCAACACATATGTTTAAGTGAGAAAATAAAAATGTTCTAAACAAGTACGTTACTTTATTATGTGTATTTTTTTAAACACAGTCATAATAGCATAGATTTATCATTTCCAAATATATTTGTTAATTTAAAAAAATAGCCTATAAAACCACCACACATTACAGAAAATATAGTCACCAGTTTCGAGGGTTAATATTATATAACCTTACAATGTATATAGTAAGTAACAAAAATTGTCTTCCGAAGGACTTATCAAAGACATTGCTAGCTACTTATTTCATCCATTAATGAAAACATACTGAATGACTCAAATAAAGTCCTTTTGATTGTAAACTTAAGATAAATCAGTTGTTAGAAACGGTTGAAGGAAATGGCTTTAATAATCAGCTGTTTACAAAACACGTGATTCATCATTGGACATTTGCCATTGTTAACTTTAATTTGCCTTGGGCTAGTAATGATTGTGTGGCCTCATTAAAACTCCAGCCAACATGATAATTTTAAAACCAGTTTGGTTAACAATTGTGTTTTTGAGTGAAATAGTGTGATTATGGTATAAGTGTATGCCATGCAAGTATACTTGTAAATACAAGGGTACTTTTAGAGGGAAGTGGTGATAATTTATATTTTATAAACGTACAAAAAGTTGCAAAAAAATATAAATATACCCATGAAAAGTTCATGTGCTGCATGTCTGACCGTTTTTTTTTTTTTTCCGTAAAAATATAATTTATATGAATTGGGTGTGAGTTTTGAGTTAACATTTTGCATACTGGTTTGAATCATATCGGTTACCTTGTGTAAAATTATATTTAGTTCAAAAACCGTTTCAAGATGGTGTCTAATTTTTGATTTCAATTATCTTTAAAACCATTGAACTTACATGTTTAGATAAATTGTACTGTTATTTTAGTGGTAAATAGGATGGAAGATATCTTTCTTTTTATTTAAAATTTTGGAAATTTACTAGAACATAAAAGAGCTTTTTTCACCCTCGGATCAATCCCGACAAATCTACACCTCTTTTCATGTAGTCTTGAGTTTGATCCCTTTTTTTTCATCTTTTCTTTTTGATTTCTCTTGACCAACTCTTGTTCTCTTTCGACTCTGGCACTTAGAGTATTCGAAGGCTAGTGTCTTTATTTTATGTTATTTTTTTTTATTGCAGAGCTCCTTTACAGTTCTTTAATATTATGTTTAGTTGTCTAATAATAATCTAATATTATTATAATTTATAAAATTTTATCTTTGTTAACTCTTTGCTTTTACAGCCCTGTAATATTTGTAGTTAATTGTATTTATCAATCTTTACTTGTTACAGGACCTCTCCTTGTAACTTGTATATTGCTTTTTATCAGCAATTCTTAATTAGTTTTAGTCATAGAACAAAAGCTCGAACACAAGATCTCACAAAAATTATGTTTACTTAATCAAACACATTTCAACGACAAAGTCGTCATCCTCAATGATACATGAGCTACAATAACTAAACTATAACTTATAGTTATAGGATGGTGATTTTGTCGTTTGAAACATGTCTGATTAAATAAACATAATTTTTGTGAGATCTTTTTTATATTAAATGTTGAGCTTGACTTATGAGAAAAATTATACAGTATAACCAACACACAGAACACAATTATCACAAAAAATATGATAAATATTTTTTGTGAGAATTGTGTTCTGTGTGTTGGTTATACTGTGAGATCTTTTGTTTGAGTTTTTGTTCTATGTAATATTATTTTACAAGTCAAGCTCAATATTTACTTATAGGCCTGGTTTTAGTCATTTTAATATTGTTCAAATTTTATATTATTGTTTTTAGTTTTATTTGTATGTTTTTAACGTGCACTATCTTATATGTTAAATTTTGTGAAGGTGGTGATATAAGTCGATGATGACTTTCCTCAAAGTCTGAAAGGTTTTGCAAACATCAACAAAAATTAATAAACAATACAATCCTACTGTAGATTAAAAATTAATGAACAGTACAATACGACCTAGATTCAAAATTAATAAACAGTGCAGCACAACTTTAGATTTTCAAAATGTCACAATTTGTAAAGGTCTGATTGAAGTATACTATTAGAGATAGTTTTTTGTCGATAAATTGACTGTCTTTCAAGTTATAACAAAAACAGAGAGATCATGTTCAACATTAAAAGTTCAACTGATATTGTCTCTTGTTTTTTTGTTTAAATCAACAGTTTTCTATATATTTGACATCAAAACCTTCAAATAAATGACATTTTGAAATGGATTTGTGATATTATAATATTTTATAGATACATTAATCTCCATTACAAATGAAGATTTTGTATTAACATGAATTATATATTGGTGTTGAAATAATTTAGACTTTAAAAACTGTTTAATGTTAGTGACATTTAAATTAATATAAAAAATGTCAATATCTTTTAAAATGCAAAGTAACGAGTGACAAAGAAACACAATGATATGTTGTCACATTGTAGTATCATCAAATTGTGGTGAACTCATTGTTTGGATCAGCTGTTAATACATTAGGATCAGCTGATGACAACATAGTAGACGTAGTCAACTTTTGACCTTTAATGTGATTCATAAAGACTGAACGCATTCTCCCATTATGAAGTAATCTATTGTAATTCCTAATGAACTATTAATCATTTTTATTTTTATAATAACGATATGCACACTCCCTTAATTTATATCTCGTATTGTTTACAAATCGTTAATATATTGAACTTTGAGCACATTTTGACGGTCATTATAGTCTAAATCTTAACAATTTATAAATATTTAACACCAATAAAGTGTAGGCCTAAGTTATATATACACCCAGTATAAATAATCATAATTATATTACAACAATGATAAGGCTTTTGCAATGTAAGAAGGCACTATAGTGGGTTTAGCATTTCTTGTCATGTGCGGATCACTTTGCCAGAGCAGTAAATCATAGCTAACAGTCTTGACACACTACACTAGCCATCTTTGATGAACGTTAATTTAATTTACCTAATACTTACAGTAAAACCCTTGATTTTATGATAAAGGGGGAAATGGTTCAGTTGACCTTATCACATCAGTAATTTGCCAGTAATAGATCCTACTCATAGATTGAAACAACATAAAGGAATTTGCGAGTACCCTTTTCAATAAATCCCTCCGGGGTCCTATATCTGACCTTTCAAGAGACAAAGCCGAACATTTCTCTTAATATTACTACAAATATAAAATAAATTATACACAACTGGCTACTTCAACTGATAGACACACACACTGTCCTTTCTGCGCGCCAAAGGTTCATCCACCTTAGTTATTTCGAGTAGCCTAATTTGTTTTTTCGGTACTTACGTATTAACGCCACCGCAGCAACTTTGCGCATATATATATATATATATATATATATATATATATATAAGGTTTGGCCAGGTGTTTATGTGTATATATATATATATATATATATATATATATATATATATATATATATATATAGCTACTGGCCAAACCTGTCATGATATATAATTATATCGCAAAGTAAGCAAATATTGGTGCATATATATATATATATATATATATATATATATATGCGCAAAGTTGCTGTGGTGGCATTAATACGTAAGTACCGTTTTTTACTATGGGACTCTGGAGCAACCCGCATTACATTGATAGAACAGGGGTGGTGAAATATCGAATTTGCCTCATTTTATTGTACAGTATATAAAATTATAATAATATATAATTTACTTTTCATATACCTAAAACAATACTTAGAAATAGTTAGCAATGTAAGTTTAGTAGCATAAATTATGTATCATTGTAATTTTATATACTGCACGATAAAATCTATCTTTCCTGTAGTATAATAATTATTATGCATCTAGATTTTAGTTTACATACAGATATATAAATATTATACAGTGTGAGTCAAAAGTATGGATACACCCTGTTAAATTTTAAATGGATAAAGATAGAAAAATGAAACTCAGAACACCTTTCTAGGAAATAAAAGTGAACTTTTTAGTCATTATTACAACTTTACCCATCTCCCCAAAATGGGATTTTTGGGGGGCAGCTCAAAATTTTTAAATGCAAAGACCCATTAAGTGACACCTCATTTTAAAGTCCTTGATTAAAGAAGAAGAACAGTGTAAACCAGAGCTTTCTATCTCAACCCAGTACAAAATGGCAGCTCATTGAAATTAAGTAAAACTTCATTGAGGCAAAATATGAACATCCACATTCAGGTGGTAAATAACCCCAATAGACAACCAATGAGCTGCCATTTTGTACTGGGTTGAGATAGAAAGCTCTAGTTTCCACTGTTCTTCTTCTTTAATCAAGGACTTTAAAATGAGGTGTCACTTAATGGGTCTTTATATTTAAAAAATTTGAGCTGCCCCCCAAAAATCTCATTTTGGGGAAATGAGCAAAGTTGTAATAGTCACTAAAACGTTCACTTTTATTTCCTAGAAAGGTGTTCTGACTTTCATTTTTCTATCTTTATCCATATAAAATTTAACAGGGTGTATCCATACTTTTGACCCACAGGTGCCTCAATGAAGTTTTACTTAATTTCAATGAGCTGCCATTTTGCACTGGGTTGAGATAGAAAGCTCTGGTTTCCACTGTTCTTCTTCTTTAATCAAGGACTTTAAAATGAGGTGTCACTTAATGGGTCTTTACATTTAAAAAATTTTGATTTGCCCCCCCCAAAAATCTTATTTTGGGGAAATGGGCAAAGTTGTAATAGTGACTAAAAAGTTCACTTTTATTTCCTAGAAAGGTGTCCCGACTTTCATTTTTCTATCTTTATCCATTTAAAATTTAACAAGGTGTATCCATACTTTTGACTCACAGGTGCCTCAATGAAGTTTTACGTAATTTCAATGAGCTGCCATTTTGCACTGGGTTGAGATAGAAAGCTCTGGTTTCCACTGTTCTTCTTCTTTAATCAAGAGCTTTAAAATGAGGTGTCACTTAATGGGTCTTTACATTTAAAAATTTTGAGCTGCCCCCCAAAAATCCCATTTTGTGGAAATGGGCAAAGTTGTAATAGTGGCTAAAAAGTTCACTTTTATTTCCTAGAAAGGTGTTCTGAGTTTCTATTTTCTATCTTTATCCATTTAAAATTTAACAGGGTGTATCCATACTTTTGACTCACACTGTATAATGTTAATATAGGCCTATGCACTATTACTTATTTATAAAGTAAAAATTAATAGGTGAACTATTGAATTATTTAAAGGTAATTTTAAAAATAAAATCTTATTTATTAACTGTCATTTTAAAAGAGTGAAACCAATTAATGTTTGGTGTTTATATGTGTAGTATAACTGGAATACATAAGTATTATTATATTACGAGATGGTACAACTTACTGAATTGTATGTTGAATCACTTGGCAAGAATAATGAAACAAACATAAACACAGCCACAAACAGCAGGATATGCAATTTGCATACTTGTGGTCTCCACTTTTCCAACAAAATCTGTGTGTCTTCATCAGCCATTATAACTTTGTATATAAATCATATGTGATGCATATTTTTCGAGACTAAAACATGCACCCTACCAAAATTGTCTGTAATGATTTTCATCTAGCTCCTTATGACCCAAACAAAATATATTAAAAAAATGTATGTAATGACTGATCAGATTTTGTTAAAATTTAGTTCCTATGACTCAAACAAAACGTACCGGTATTAAAAAAAAATGTATGTAATCGGGGGATTAAGAGAGAATCATAATTTTGAGTTATCATAGAAATGGGAATATAAACATCCTGAGGTATGGAAAAAATATCCTTAGTACACACCAAATTTGATTATTAATTGGTTCATACATTTCAGCTGTAGAGCACTGCACATACATCATGACAGTCATACTTCCAAATAGTTTTTTTTGGTTTATGGGAAGGGAGGAGGTGCTCAAAATGGACATCAATTTTTGACCTATCACATACATTCTCTATACGTAGGTTTGTGCGAGATGGTTAAGTAGTTGGATTTTGCAAATACAATATGTTTATGATAAGTAAGTCACTTTGTCTTCAATTCATTTTCTTTTATACTTTTTCTTTATTGAAGTTGGCACTCCTGACATAAACATTGAAGTAGACCAACAGACTCTGTCAATATTATTGTTGGCAAATGGCACTATTATTTATTAAACAAAGGTCTAGACCTATGTTGATTTGCTACTGTGGTGGCAATAGTCTAACATTTCTTTTTATCGTATTGTTTGCTGACTGGTGTACAACAAGTAGGCCTAGGCTAAAATGAATATTTTGCTTTTAAGTAATTATATAAAATGGTATGAAAATTCATTCTACACAGGGGGGAAAAAAGTCAGTGTAAAAGTTTGCATCTTTTGTAAAGTTTTTTAACGCAAAAGTATCGAAAAGTTTATTGTAGAGCAAAAAAAATCCACAATTCGGTTTCATTTTACTTTCCTACATATACATAGTATAGAGAAATTTGTGTGATAGATTAAAAAATTGATGTCGAGTTTTGTGTGAATATATCTGTTTAAAATTGTATTGTATCACATCCGTTAAAAAAATGTATTGTATCGCATCTGTTTAAAATTGTATTGCATCATCAGTGGGAAGACGAATGGACAGCTGTAATAAATAATAAACTAAGAGAATTAAAGATACTATCCAACCCTAGAGAATATTAATTAATTCGTGCTAGTCATCACGAGGATATTGTGATTACCCGTTTTCGCTTCGGTCACTCCAGGATCACTCGTGGATTTCTGATGGAACAAAGGATTCCTCCGCAAGTCCATTCTGTCATACAGTTCTAAAAAACATCCTAATTGACTGTGTATTTCTGAAGGTGTCCGTATGATCTTTTGTCCTACCAAGTTTCATTCAGGTGATGTTGGGGTATGATGCTGGGATTTTTGATTGGGTGTTACGTTACCTAAACTTTTTTTGGATAAATTTAAATGATTTAGTAGTTGCAGTACTCATTTCACCCCTGTAATACTTGACTTCATTGTACTTGGTACTGGAATCTGAGTTTTGTGTGGTTGGTTTTGCAAAATTTATATCGTCATACTTGGTTTTTGGCTTAATTTGGTAGTTTTTTATTTTCATTTTGTTTGTATTTATATTTGTTGTTCAATTTTGGTTAAAGTAAGCCTCTAAAGACCTAAACAAAATGAATTAGTTGCTATCTTTTGAAAAATGCTTGTCCATGAGTTATCGGTAAAAAACAAAAAATCTGATGTTATAAAATACAGCTCTACTGATATTGTTAAATTTTAATGAAATACAGAGATTCATGACCTAACAACATGTGTTCAAAATATCAAGTAAAAAATATTACAACTCAGGAATTAACAAAAAAAAAAAAAAAGACTGGAGTAATTAAAAACTTTATTTTAATCAAATACAACATTTGTTGAGGACATGTTTATGACACAAGTGAAGTAAGCGCCTTATTTCAATAATTAAATATTTTTAAAAGACAGCGTCCATTATTTTACTGTTTGGCAATTACCAACGTTACAGGTTTAATGACGATTAGTTTTGATTCGTTTTTATGGATGGGTGAGTGAGAAAGTTAGGGTAATGTTTTTACTTTCTTCTCATAGCAAAATACCATCAACTCAATTTATTCTACTAACAATATATTCTGGATAAGAATATACAAATCTGGGTGTGAACCTTTCTATCTTTGTCAAGCTCAGGGCCTACTGATAAAAGCCTAATAATATAATTGCTTTAATAAATATTATTATCTTATGGGTTTTAATCAATATAAAATACGCATATTTCCTGGTAAGTGTAGATAACATAAGTTGAATACCATATTAACAGTTTGTATGAAATATTGTGTGATGGACAAACATGTTTTCATTGGTAAGGTTTAAACTTCCTGACCTTCGCTTAGAAACTCTAGACTTCTTTCTCACAGCAGTTTTTACTTTCTCATGTAGTATAGAAAGAGTTATGTGATTGGTCAAAATATCAATATCGAGTTTTTGCGGATTTTGAGGTTTTCTAAGTCCAAAAAAGAGGTTTTGGCAGTGTTCTATAACCCAAATTGGCTTGATTTTAATCAAATTTGTTAATTTGGAGATGGCTGCTATAAGAAAAAGAAATACGATTTATCTCAAAATTGGCTTCAGTGATATTGATAAAATTTTGCTCAAGTGTAGCCTATAAGGATCCAAATCAATCGTACTGATTGGGATCTCTCCAAAAATACCGTTTTGTGAGTCATCAGCAAAAACATTAAAAAAACATACGTCTATAGGATAAGGATTAGAGAGATAATTCCATTCTAATTTTAGTGAAATGTTAAGATTGATAACTCGAATCTGTGTGCAAAATCGCAAGTAAAAAGAAAATGAACTTTGACTGCCGTCATTAAAAGCTTGATTTTAATTAAATGCGACTTTATCTGTTTTTGGGACTAGTGAAGCATTTTAAATCTTATTTAAATATACAGGGTGTTTAAAATAAGGTTCAAGAATTCAGGAGCATATTCCTCACATCAAAACCAATGAAACCACCATTTAACCAATTCTATTTAACCACCATTTTGTGTTTTTAACGGTAAATGATAGAGTTGTATTTTTGCATGCTACTTAGTTTTATAAAGACTCAATTTGAGAAAAGTAATCAACCGAATTTCATTATTAATTTCAAAATAACGGGTATTTAAACTTTTTAACGTCTGATCTCTAAATCTGTTGATTTACAACAGACAAAATATTTTCCTTTTTCAACTACAAACAAAATAGTTTTTTTTTTATTCTTTCTCTGGCTTGAAGGATAACTGAGTTATCAACAAAAACTGAAAACATTTATTCTTAGTAACAATAGCTGACCGCATGTTTAAATAATAACAGCTGATTTGATGTTTAATAAATAAAGCATTGTAACTGTGAATACAAGACCTAAAATTAAATAAGGAGTCTACGGTTCATTTTCTTTTTTTTTTATTGACAACCGCAGAAATGATATTTCTGGTTGACGATTAGTTTTGGTTTGTTTTTATTTAGTTTTGGTGATTAGTGAAGTGAGAAAAATTTGTATTGCACTGTTCATTTTAAAGTGATATTTGCAAACGTCGTGCCATTGTTGTGACATAAAATACCGTAACATTACACACTCTATGAATTGACCTTTAGCTTTCTCTATTCAATAGATTCTAATAAAAGAGTGAATGCAATGGTGTGTTATTTTTAACACTTGTTTAAAACGCAAGTTCCATATTTATTACCATGACAGTCATTTTAGGTTTAGTTCTATTATCCAAAGAGTTGTTTGCATTATAAATTAAAGTTGGGTAACAAACTACTTTTCATCATGTAATAGACCAGACATTTACAATAAATTATTAATTTTGAAATTTATGTTTGTTTAATAAAACAGGGATATTTTACTAGTTATAAATCTAACTATAATAATGTGTTTATTGTTCAAAGTCGTAGTAGTACATCCAAAACCAATTATAAACTAACCAAAAGTGTTATTACAGTAGTTGTCAATCAAAAAGTGAAAATGATCTGTAGGCACCTTGTTTGAAAATATAATTAAATAAAAGCTTAAATTTGATTTGCTCGTACCACAAACAAATCTTCAACGTAAGTCATTTGATTAGAAATAAAAATTTTAATTCTGATTTTTTATAACATTCTAGCCAAAATGTTTGGGGAGGTGGTGACTATTTCTTTGAGTCGTTAGTAGCTATATTTAAACATAATATGATCAAATTTTTGGTTATCACAAAAATGTTCAAAGATTCAGTAATAACATACCAAATGTTATCAAAAACAATCCACTCATTTGAGACACAACGCATTGTATAGATGAGAGACATTATTTCTTTTTTAGATGAGACTTAAGAGTAGATATTTCTAAAAAAAAATTCAATAATAGTTTTTTTACCCTCAAGTGTTTTGTCAATAATATGCTTCTATGGGGCTCATAGTGCAGCAATGTCGAGGTCCCCGCTAGATCTACACTTTTCTTCATCTAGTCTTGGGTTAGAGCTCTTTCTTCTTTTCTATCAAGTCTCTCTTGACCATGTTTTACCCTTTTCTAACCATAATGTTATTTGAGTATTTAATTCAAGTCTCGTTTTCTGTTCTTTTCTTCTTTTTAAGGTGATAATGACCGAGAGATAAAAAAATGTCTTTAGAAACATGTTACCAGGGGACTTAAATTTAACAAAGGCGGAACCAAAATGGTAACAATGTTTAGAAATAAAAAAAATTAAAAAAGACAAAACAAATTTAGTGATTAACAAGGCTCAAGTTTATTGAAACAAAAAAATTTCAACGTTTCAGATTTTATCATTTACAATTGAGAAAGACATCCTGAGACAAAATTATCATAAACAGCTTATGATTAACAAGATTATAGTTAATAATAGTAATACGCCCTTAATGTAAAATATTATAATTAAAAATAAAAAAAAAACAAAAAAAAATTCAAAATCTCCTTCAAAAATTCTCTCGAGTTTTCTTTCGCTTGTCTGTATTAATTCATACTTACACACACACATATACACAACAACTACACTACATATAATTCTTGAGTCTTTCTCTGGCTCTTTCATTCAGAAACATGTTACCAGGGGACTTAAATTTAAGAAAGGCGGAACCAAATGGTAACAATGTTTGAAAATAAAAATAAAAAAAGACAAAGACAAATTTAGTAATTAACAAGGCTCAAGTTTATTGAACAAAAAAAAGAAATTTCGACGTTTCAGATTTTATCATTTACAACTGAGAAAGACATCCTGAGACAAAATTATCATAAACACCTTATGATTAACAATATTATATTTTAAAAAAAGATTATACGCCCTTAAAGTGAAATATTATAATTAAAAAAAAATTAATCAATAGAGTCTGAAAATTTATCCCCCCCTTTTTTTTTTAGTTTATATATTTTATAGTTACAAAATTTAACAAAAGACAATGAGCACAGCTTAACAATTAACTGGATTATAATTAATCCAAAAAAAAGATAATACGCCCTTAAATGTAAAAATTACAAAAATAAAAAAAAGATGAAAAGATACTGATATTTATTTCCCCCCTTTTTTAACTTTATGAAATGATAAGTTTAAAAAAAAGGTTATATAATATTACTTATTTTATAAATTACTTAAATGCTATATTGGCCAATAAATATATATATATTTTAGATAAAGAATTTATTATAAAAAAGAAGTTTATTTTAGAAAAGACATGAAAATTTTGAATATTTAATTTTATTAATTGACGTCAATTATTTTAATTTAGAAAATAACCTCTTGGAGGTTGTTAGGACCGAAAGTTTGCATGCAGGCTCCACCCAAGAATTTTTTATATATTTTATAATTAATTACACAAGTCTACATCTAAAAGAATGTTTTTAAGAAAACATATTCGCTGAAATAAATTTAGGCACATATACAATATGAGTTTAATTAAAGTTCTATAAAGTTAGTTTTTTATTTCTTTTACATCACTTTTGTGCACATGAAACTGAAGCTATGTTGGATAAAACGTGTTTTGTTAACAGGACGAAACATGTCTAGATCTTTCGCTGTGTTTCTTCTACCAGCATATTAGCTATAGCAAAAAACATGTTTTTTAGTGTCTGTACAAAATCAGACATGCTTTAGCATTAATGTTCATTATTAAAGAAAATATCTGGTTATTTGCCAAAATTAAAGAAAATTGATTGTATGACAGAAATTCGTTAAGATTGTACTTAAAGGCTTCTTAGATGATTATAAATCTATATATATATTTAATTTGTTTGAAACAAAGCTTGTATAAGACTTGCAAGGAACTGCACAAGTCTGTAAAACGAAATTTTCTGATTTAGAACAGATTTCTTCAATTGTTTTATATTTGACATGTACAATGAGATATTTCGATCATTTAAAGTTCAACATTAGTTTGCACTTATTTCACATAATTGTTCCAAACTCAAAATGTGCCTTTGCAAGGTTTTGTAAGGTATGTTTTAACAAAAGAAAATTTTTATAATCATTGAGTTTCAAAAGAACATTGAATATTAAATAAAACATGAAATACATATTTTAAAGAATACATGATAATTAATAAATTATTTCAAAGCATTAACAAAAATCTAAAACATGATAAAATCTGTACCTGGAAAATCCTCTCGCAGTTCACGTAAGCTTGTGCCGTGAAAACGAAAATTTACTAAACATTATAGAACTAAAACGCACAAAACTTGTAGATTAACATTGCCAAAAAACTAGGGTTGAAATTTTGAAGTCCAAGAAGAAATTTTTCTCTAACGTAGCTGAATATGGATGTCAGACATTGTGTGACTACAGGTAGACTAGATAAAGGTTTTAGATCGGCTCGCTAACCAGCCGTTGTACTCTGTACTTAGATAGAGACGGAAGATAAGAGGCACGGCGAGTGGACTGCCGATAACAAAATGCAGATTTATTTTATGAATGCTACACTACATATACATGAAAATTTAACCGGTTACCCCTAGGTAGAGAAGGAAGTGAAGTAATGATCAAAGAAAACAATGTTAATTAATATTAGAGGATATAAGGAAAAAATGTTAGGAGAGTACAATTCTAAATCAAAGCCAAATGATATTTTGAAAAAATTATTTATTTGACCCTCTTTTATACATAATTTTAACAGGAAAAAATTGATAATCTTATATACTTAATAATAAAATGGACAACTGTTCACATTATAAAATGTAATACATATAAAATAAAATTCATAATAATATAATAAACAATAATAATAATAATAATAACAAAAAATACTTCCTGTTGTATTACAAGAAAATAGCAAAGGGTCACTGTCTTCATCCCGAGGTTAAAACGTGTTTGGGATGAAATACTCCATACATTTCCAACAATACAGCTGTGTATTGCCAGCAATGTGTTGAATAAGGCATTTAATACAATGTTACACAAATTGCTTAAAGTTTCCAGGCAACTTAACCTATTTATAAAATATTAGAGATATGACCCTTATATATTATCTGTACTATTTCACTGGTTACAAACTACATCTCCGCTGATATTTTTTCTTAATAAGTAATATAACTTTTTTTTTTTGGGAAAATTCCACACATGCGCCAAAATCTATAAAAGAATTTACTATAATATTATTTTAAAAGAAAGCAAACTTCACTTGAAGTTTAAAACATTATTATTGTATTCTTTTTAATTGTTTGCCCAGCTCTTTAAAAATCATATTTACAAATTTCAACATGGCTAAACAGTTCTCTTTTTGTCATATAAATAATCTGAATGACATACATACATGCCTGGAATTTTTTTTTTTAATGTTTCAACATAAGTATTCTAACATTTTTTACAACAATTAATCATTTAAATTTTATATTTCTCTCTATTGGGGTAAGACGAAAAAATTAACCTGATTTAATACATCACAAATTAAACTTCAAATCATTAAAAAATGTCTGTGATCACTTAGAATGTTGTTTTATAAATATAGTGTTACCTGAATATTCAGTGGCTTCAGTTTTACTTCCACATTTACTTTTCATAAAATTTAAATTATCATCACACTTTTTAATTATTTATTTATTTATTCTTCTTTTACTTTTGATTATTATAAACGTAGAGTTGTAACTATCACTTTATTTATTCTTTCATAATATTAAATTTGTTTGGCTATGCCACCTTTATATTGCCGCATCAATTTCAAACCAACTCTGTGCCGCTTCCATTTCAAAACCCTCTCTGCGTTTCTTTCTCTAAAATTCAAGACAAGCCAAGTTAAACCGTACCTGGTTACGAAGTGTTATGGATTGTTACTGATTCGCATATTTTTTTCCTACACACACTATCTAAGTCTCGTTCCACTTATTCAACCTTAACCATTTAATTTTTTTTTTTAACATTAAATTTTTTCTCATGTTCTTACATGATCTTTTATTATAACTATATTAAATAATTATTACTATACATTTATTTTCCTATCCTACATCCTATTACATTGTTATTTATTTAATTAGAATGATTTGATTTTGGTTTCGTATTACATTTCATTTGAATCTTAATTTTAATATCTTTGCATCGTATGACTTTAATATCCACATCATTCTAAATTCTCCTTGTGATGTAGTGATTCAACTACGCCCATACTTTCCTTTACGATTCTAATTCAAAACAAAGATAGTGGACCTTCTGTTATTTGTATTAATATTAATAACTCAATTTCAATTCAGTATTTTTTATCTTAAACAATTTATTATGTTAAATCCTATGATTTATGATTGAATTTTTCTCCAATTTGATTTTATATAGTGGTATTCTGTCTACTATTTAACTAATGCTTTATATGAATGTTTATACTGAATAACCCTACTTTTCAAGTTGTTGTTATCTTAATGGTTTATTTCATGTGATATTATTTATTAGTTATTGTTATTTCAGTGATTATCTAGTCGTAATAGTTTTATTTTACTACTCTTCCCCTCTTTTATACTTTCTCTTTCAAAATTATGTCTTCCCAGTTTTGATAACCTAACCTAATTTATAATTGATATAGTCTACTTTCAAATTGTTAGAGTATATTTTATTTACATTTTTTACTTTTACAATGTATGACTATGTATATATTCTTTATATATTTTTATGCAAGTTAGACCGAATTATTACAATTTATAAATACTATTCATATTACACTGTTACTATACATAGTACAGAACACGACTCACAAGTTTCATGTTGAATTTCGAGGGAATTTTAAAAAAACTTGTGTTATTAAGGAAGGAGACATCGAGGTTCGCAGTGATGAGGTTACGACACACAAGTTTGTTCTATAAATGTTTGCAAGTTGCATTGTCAAAACCTCTCTAACATGAATTTGTCCATATTTCACCTCAATAACATGATTGTTTTTATATTGTTCTGATAGGTGAATAAGAACACATTTGATAAACGTATGAACAGGAGATAATTTTTAACAAAATAGGCCTACAGGGTACACAACATAATACAGTAAAAGGTACATAATATAAACAAGTAAATATAAAGTGCGGTAGTAATTTATGAATAAATAAAACTTACAGTATTTTTCTGTAAAGAAACAAAACTAACAATTTCCAAAAATCTAGCACCCTGATTTGTATAGTAAAAGTAATTAATTTTAGTTTATTTACCAGTAGTTTAGACAATCCAAAGCACAATATAGTTCAGTTATAGGTTTCACAATGCTTTTTGTTTAGATTCTACAGTTAAAACAGTACCCTATTTTCTCACATCTTATCAACACTAAATTTTCTTGTTATTAAATGTCTCTGAATCATTGTTTGATTTGTAACATCCTTCGTATTGAGCTTCAGATTGTGAGATGTTCGTCTTATAGAAGTTCTGCATTAAAAAAATTGTGTTCTCAATGTTGATCATTGTTACTCTGAGATGGTCAAATAAAGGTTTTTAACTCTTATGATTTTAGATTAAGCACATGGATTGATTTTAATTAAATTTGCATATTGGGTGTATTTTGTCAATATCTCTGAGTCATATTTTAATTTTTTTATAACTCAAAATTTTGGGGTAAAGCTATTTGGGGAAAAAAACACAAAACTACAGTTTTCCCAAAATTGGGTTTAATAATTTTTATCAAATTTTGGTCAAGTGTATCCTCTAAGGACCCAAACAAAACTTATTGATCACCACTTCTCCAAAAATTTCGTGAGTAAAAAAATCGGGGTCTTGTAAAATATTTAATTATTCAATATTTGATTTTACCGATTCAATTGGAATATTACTGAAATATGATGATTAATGGTGCAAAATATAAAGTAAAAAAAAAAAATAATAAATAATTAACGGTTCAGGTATTATTATTGGCAAAAAAAGAACACTGACCGTCATCATGAAACGTTCAGTTGTTTCGTTCTTTCTAATTTACTCATAAACCATAAACTTTCACATTTTGTCCAAAATTCGATCGACATTATTTGATATACGTACATTTTAATGGATCAAACATTAAGTTTTACTCTGATAACTTCCAATCTATATTTAAGTAAATTGTCATCAGTACGTTCTGCTTTTTTAGGAACTTTAGTTTTCTGTATGTGTTTAGCTGGATTACAAGAAGACTATATCTTTCTTCGTGTAGTCTAGGGTTAGAGCTCCGTCTTTCATCTTTACTATCCAGGTCTCTCTTGACCAACTTTAGTTTCTTTCCGACCTTAATGCTATTAGAGTAGGCAAGCTTTGTCTATTTTCACAACACAATTATTACCTAAATATTTATTACAACTTACTACTAACATTTTATACATCAAATTAATATTTTGGAAATCTATATTAAATTTTATTCACCCTTTGTTTAAAATTTACTTTCAGTTTTTTATTTGACTCACATGGTCCCCCCTCCAATTCAATTACAAATCTCCTGGTTTATTTTTATGTTTCAAATCTTAATATAACCATTTCTTGGTTGCCCAAGTTAAAATTACCATTTTAGGTACTACAGTTTATGTATTTATTTCAACCATGAAATTATTTTCAGGTTTAATTCTGTTGTCCAGAGTGAAGAGCAAGTTAATTTTAACACACTGCTTCTGAACTCTAAATTTTAGAAAAAGTTATATTTGATAATAGAATTTATTTTGAAACTTATATCGTCCGAGGTAAAAAAAAAGCTTTCAGTTATAATCCCAACTATAATTATAATTCAATCAAAACAAAAATCTATCAGTGTAAATGTATTTTTCCGTAGTTTATATTCGATTAATCGTAGTTTATATTCGTGTAATCTTATCTTTTCTGTTTTTTATGTTAAAGGACTTTGATGAGCTTAGTATATGTTAGATTTAAAACTTATCTAGGCCCACTTCAGGAAATTGTACAATAATAGATCCAAAGGAAAAAATAATCTTATAAAATAATGTCTGAAATATTTGTTTCCCATCCATCATTCTATTTGTTCTTTACTTTTTTTAGATACATGTAGTTATAGAGAAACTCATTTCGTTTGTTGGGGGGGGGGGGTTTCTCTAACCAACACCCAAACTCTCCAGGACTTAGCTCTAATCCCCCAGTGGGTTTTAACAAACCGGAGGAGAGGGAGTAAGTTTGACATTGGATCAAAAGATTAAATAATTTGTTAAACATGTAAAAAAATTACCTAAAATCAAAAAATCTAGCTCTGTCTAAGTTATAACCAATGGAGATAAGAAAAAGGTCATAGAAACAGACTTGTAGATCTCGCCAAATCCATTACTGCTGATGCAATCCGTTTTAAAATAGGTCTTACTGTTTAGCCTAAATAGACCTACAAAAAAGGTCTACACCAACTTTAAAGTTACGTTCAACATTTTGAATTTTGTTGGAGGTTAAAAATTTTTACTTTTTGGAATTTTTCTGTTGGTTACAAGCCAAAAGCTGTTTGCCAAATTTCAAGTTTCCAGCTTATCTGGAAGTAGGTTAGAAATTTGTATAGATGAGTAAGTCTCATTTGAGGTTGTAAATATATTTAGACTCGTTGTGGGGTTTGTTTTAAAACCCCCTGAGGCTTTGTCCTAAAACCCCAGGTAGGTTTTGACGGGTAGGGGGTTCTGACATTGGATCAAATTGAATAATTTCCACATTTTATTAAAATATTTTATCCATTTCTAGGACATCTAAAATCATCAGATTTGGCAGCCATACCAGCACATTCTACTCCCATAAACATGCCAAATATGACAATTCTAGTTGTCATATAAGTGTATCAAAAATTAAATAATTTGTTAAAAATCTAAAAAAATTACCTAAAATAAAATCTAGTTCTATCTAAAGTATAACTGATGGCTTGTAGATCTTGTGAAATCGTTACTGAGGCAATCTCTTATTTGATAGGACTTACAGTTTAGTCACAATAGGCCTCTAAGAACACTGACTTTAAAGTTGCTTCCGCCATATGAAGTTTTTCCCTCAGTTAAAAATTTTTGATTTTTGAATTTTCCTGTTGGTTACAAGCTATAAGTTTACCAAATTTCAAGTTTCGAGCTTATCTGAAAGCAGGTTAGAATTTGTATATATGAGTCGCACAAGGGTTGTATATATTTGGATATATACGGTGTCTCAATAAATCAATGTCTAGCGTTTTGCAAATATATCCATTTTAAGATACCTAGAGTCCAAAAAATGGTTTCGGGAATGATGTTTGACGTAAACGCATTGTTTTACAGTCTAAATGTGTTAGCCAATTTTGGTGTGAGCTTATTTTGGCCATATCTCGAGTTGTTTAAAAACTTTTTTTAATAACTAAAAATTTGAAAAAGCTGCCATATGAAGAAATACACAATTATAATATTCTCAAGAAAATAATTTTGATTGTATTTTGCTCAATATAGCGTTTAAGAAATCAAACAAAATGTATCATTCTCCATCTCTCCAATGCTGATACATAAGTTAATGTTGGTATGGGATGTTATTAATATAATTAAATTAATGAAATAAAAGTCTGTAGATATGTGTGAACAGTAATTGTTTACTTAATTCTAAGAAATTGATGGGTTGTTATACAGTTTCCCTTGTACAGAAAAGTACAAAATTAATAAAGGAACTTTCAAGTTTATTTTTTTTTTTGAACCATAGTAACCAGGATGTCAATTATTATTGCACTTTTCATTTTCATATCATTTATATACAGAAATTGCTGTTTTTGATACATGTTTATTTTGATGAGGTTGGTATTTACAATTTATGAATGTGATATGATTGAACTAGGGTCTATGGTAATTTTGGTATCTATTTTTAAAATTATGGTGATTTATTTTCATAAGGGTGGATTAAGGGTATGGTGATTTATGATAATGGTACCCCTGAATAAATTTATTTATAAATTCGAATTTTGGGTCTTTACATTATTAAGTGAGAAAGTTGGTGGAATGTTTGTGCACCATTTTGCATTGTAGATCAGAGGAAATAATTTTTTTATATCTTGTATGTGTAAGTACTTTGAGAAATCCAACATTATTAGTAAAATAAAAATGCAAGTAAACTGTATAAAGAAATATTTGCAATATGTATGAACCCTTTTTCTGTTTGATCTGACTCACTCATTGGATAGTCTGTCATATTTAATTAATATTCCAGCATCACGATAGGAGCACATCTGTGTTATCTTGGCAGTGAAGTAATCTTATCTATTTTTCACATGGTTCAAAAACACTCTTTTAGTTTAGGCCTAACTAGATTGTGTAGGCTGTAATATTTCTGTGCAATTTGGTATGCACATACTGTGGAATTATATGCACTCACACTTAGAGCTACTTTTAGTAAGTTTAGACGAAAATTATTTCTTAATTAAATCACTTAAAACTTTTTTCTAAAAATAGTAGTAGAGAAAAAATAATTAGCATTCTGATTTTAAAATTATTTGATAATGATGGAGTGTTCATATTATTTATTTGTATGGTTTAATTGGAGATTTGACATCATTAGCCTAATGAATATTAGGCCTAACAGATAAATCTAAAATAGCTGAAATTAATTTTTTTTTTCAGAAAATCACAAATTTAATTGAGAAGAGGCAAAAATAATACAATCCCTTATATAAACTAATTGAAGCCTCATATGTAAAGCTATCGGACAATCCTATCAGCAAAAACCAGTTTAGAAATAAGGCTATTATGACTTCCGTTAATAAAAACCGAATTAAAAATTGATGACATTTTGTTTTCTATTTTAAATATTTCCGCTTATTCCATGCATGGGAATCATGATGCGATCAAAGGCTAAACTTTTGAAAGAGAGAGCAACAGGTTATTTACTCGGAAAAACAGCTAGGAGAACTTTCTCTTGGCTCCATCCCTTAATAATCAGTTGTTTGCTGTCCTTTGTGTAGTGTAGGCCTGTGTGTGGTGGTTTTATCTGATCTTATTTGTATTTAATCATAACTTTGACTGCTCAGGTCTAGATTTATTAGATTTTAAATTTAGTTTAGTTTCAACATGGCCCTAGACAGTGGTGTTCTAGTTTTAGACTTCATAACGAGAGTTGATTTATACTTTTGAAACGCCATGTCTTAAATTTTATATACACAAATAATGGCAAATGTTCAATTAAATCATATTAATAATAGATAACTAATAGGCATAGGATATACCTTTACAATATTTCATTACATTTACAATGTGTTCAACATATAACCACCAAATAACATTCTGAAAGAGACTATCTCCCTCTCCCTGGGAAGACGATAATGTCTCGAACGGGGCTATCACATTAGGAGAGGGTAATGACCTAAAAGGAACTTTCGCCTCGGAAAGGGATAACTTTCCAAAAGGGATTGCGCCTCGAAAGAAATTTAAAAAAAGCGATTTTTAGAATGATGTCTGTCTTTTGTATATGCAGTGGTCTACAACACAAATGTGGGGACTGATTTTAATCAAATTTAGTATATATAGCCTCTGACCATATTTTTGCCATATTTCTGGACTACTTTTTCAGTATTTTTTTATAACTCAAAATGTGAGGTTAATTACCATAAATACAAACTAAAAAATTATGATTTCCTCAGAATTAGTTTTGATGAAATTTTGCTGAAATTTCTACGAACGTAAACAAATTGTGTTGGCCACCATCTATTCAAAAATTCTGATTCATAAGTTATTTAGAAAAATCGGTAATGTGGCTTTATAAAATACTTAATTTCTCAAAATCAATTAGACCAAATTTTGTTCAAATGTTAGTGAAATGTGAAGATTAATGATTCAAACCCATGCAAAATGACAAGTAAAAATATTACGGTTGGAATAATTGACAAAAATGAATCTTGACTGGTGTCATTAAAAGCTCGATTTTAATCAATTACGACTCACTGAGGAAACAATGAAATGAAATATAAGTTGAAATAATTATGTAATTTTAAAGTTTGACAGTGCAACTGTTTTTTGTGTAAGAAATGTTTTTGTGCAATAAATATATCATGTCATAATTTGATCGTATGTTTATCACTTTAAATTCAATAACATCAATAATTACAATTTGATTGTTGATATTGTCGTTGAGGTAATAAACATATTATTTGAGAGAATTGTGTTCAAGTTTTAATTTCATTTTAAAACATCTTGCAAGTCGAGCTCAGTATTAGTTTTGCTTATTTTTTTGAATAAAAAAAAAAATTAAAACTTAATCTTCTTAATTATTCTAAAACCATGTAAATATTAAAAATAAAGAGGAGTTAAAAAATATATTGATCTGAATTTAATCTTAAATCGATGCTATTTAACATTAAGAATTTATTTTAAAAAATTGCTCAGCTTATGGGCGCCAGATGAAATTAACTCATCAATTTTGAAAAAATACAAACTTACTTTGAATTGAAATAATCTCAGGGTCGTGATTTCTTTTAAAAGTGTACTAACAGTGGTGGTTTGATAAATAAAAATCCTTATTTTTTCTGCTGAAACTAAACATGGTAATTTATTAACATTATTCATACACACATATTTTATATTCATGGTACATCTTTAGTATATTATCTGAAATTATTTATATTGTAAATTTAAAATTCTCCTGTCTTGAATAGACCAAAATTCTTTTTAATAGTTCTACTTTAATTAGTTGCAACTTTTTAATAATTATATTAGTTATGAGCTTCTTTATTCTCATTTATTTAAATTTATATTATTATTTATTTAGAAGTTAAATTAAATCTTTCAAAATTACTGCTTACAATACAACTACTTATTCAAACAAATTTTAACCTATTTTTTATCATTAGTCATTTTTATACAAAAATTTATTTAACATTGTCCATAATTTTTTTTACCACATAGTAGCCATCTTCATGGTGAATGTCCTTTGTGGCGAGTCGCCCTCGTTCCTGAAGTACAAGTTCATTGTAGACGCAATCAGCCCGCTGACTATCTCTAATTGTCCATACAAACTCACAGTCCTACTCAAAGTGTCCATCACTTTCCTGCACACTCTACCTTCAATTAATTTCAAACTGTCCTTTTTTTTATTCACTTTGTTACCAACTCGAACATTTCCCTAAGACTCTTTTAGCATTAACACTACATTGTTCTAAAATTTCTTCTAACAGAAAATACGTCTGACAAAGTCAGATGCCACCTTTCAACTCTTTGAAACATTTACACTACATTGTCCTTAAATATCTTTAAACAAAAATAATACGTCTGACTCAGTCAGAGCCTTCTTCTGAACTGAAACCCCCCGCATGCTTGCTTTTTCAGATCCCAACATTAAGCGTCCTTTTAGATGTACAAAGTCAGCTGAAAAACTGTTCACATACTTTGCACCACGGACACTACTTAAGTCATTTATATGGCAACAGGTTCTGTCTGTTATCACAACACAATATATCATTTAAACATTTATTACAACTTACAACTAACATTTTATACTTCAAATTAATATTTTGGAAATCTATATTAAATTTTTATTACCCTTGTTTTAATATTTATTTTCAGTCATTCATTTGACTCACGTGGTCTTCTCTATAGACCAATTACGAATCTCCCGGTTTATTTTCATATTTCAAATCCCAAAACAACCATTTCTTTGGTATCCAAGTTAAAGTTAAAATTTTAAGGATTACAACCATAAGCATGAAAAAGTGAATGAAAATATTTTTCTTTGAATTTGTGTAAAATGAACAACAACTATACAAATAATACAGTTATATTAGATATTATTAAAATAGCCTTCATGCTTCATCTTTCCAATTTAATTACAAGCCTGATTGTAATCTACGGCTACATTAAAATTATCAGCACATGTTATGTGATTATCAGCTTTTAGATACAGGATGTGTTGTGATTGCGTGATAGGGCCTAGTTTGAATTTTATTAATTTGCAAAATTATTAGCTGTTGTGTTTTAATTTTAATATGATTAAATAAATGTAAATATGTGCATCGAGCAAAGGTCAGCCTATCTTTGCAACCAATGCGGCAGTCTGCTTCTAACCACGGTAATAGTCTAATAAGTTCAGTATATAACATTGGTGAAAAGGAAAATTATTAGTGATTTAAATATTGCAGAGTGAATATTAGAATTAAAACTAAAATATCAAAAACAAATCTGCCATGTTTTGATGATAACTAGTTTATGTGGGAAGAATACACAATAATAATAACAGTTTTCATTGGCGATGGAGCTTAGAGACATTGTTATATTTTATGTATTTGTAAATATTAGTAATTTTATGATATTTATTTCGACGTTTGTTGCTGCTTCCTCACTGTTGGGCGTTTTTATGATACTTTTTTTTTAAAAGTACTGCAGCTTTCGCTGCTTCCATTACAATTAGAGCATTATTTTGATATCTTTATGTTTTGTCCTTTTTTTCTTCTTTTTCTTTCTCTAATTAAATTTTGTAAGTAAAGACTTTTGTTTTTGTTAATATAGTCGTTTGGTTAATTTTTGACTCTTTATAATTTGTCCCTACCCCAAATGAGGAGTCTTTCAAATATGTATTTGTGTATATAAAAACTAATACACAATATTTCAAGAGTATAAATCAACTCCGGTCATTAAACAACATTAAAACAAGAACATTAAAAAAAAAAGTGAAAGACACCAACATAGCCTTTACTAGGCTACTGCCCAGAGCCATAATGGAAACCTAAAAGTAACAGCCTGAGAAAAGAACCCAGGCTTAAAACTAAACCTGAGCAATCAAATCTAAATTAAATACAAATGTGATTAGAAAAATACACAAGTCACTCTATTCCACTACAAAATAATTGAGATAGATTTATATTTCGTCATAATTTTGACAAAGGCAAAGTGTCTATTGATTTTCACTTTTTATTTTTGTTCTAGATGTTTAACTTGATAACGAATGTTAATTTTATAAAAACATCGTGTATTTGTTTTTATATACACAAATGATGGCAAATGTCCAATTAAACCATACTAATAATTTGAACAATCTATCATTTATCAATAACTTTAAAACCAGAATATCTGTAGTGTCTTTAGGTTAGATGTTCCAGTCTGTAAACTTAGTTTTAAACAAATAAATGTAACATGTTTGACTAAATAAAAATACTATTTGTTAGAATTTGTTAGTTTTATTCTAACAAATAGTTTTAAACTGTTATCTCAGAGAGGAAGAGTACTTATCAACTTCCTTTTATTGTTACAGATCGGGCGGGAGATGCCTTTTCCTCCACCGCCCCCGCCGGGGCCCCCACCTCCGCCTTCATTTACACCTATGTTACCCGATGCAGGACCTGAAGGGAGGAATATGTTACTAGCAAGTATTAGGCAAGGGACACAACTGAAGAAAACCACGACAAATGATAGGAGTACGCCTTTAGTATCAGGTAAATTTCTTTATTTCGTTAGTACATATTCCGTTGTGTTTTCTTTGCTATTTTCCATGTGTTTTTGGCATTTGTATGTTAATACTAAGCTGTTGTGTATCAACGTAGATTCTAGTCTTTCATGGCAGTATCACGTTACAGATATAATAATGAAACTGGCAAGGTCTGTTTTCTTGATTAGGAATCTAAGGCATCAACTACCACAAAATTATACCAGGAATACATTTATATTGCTTTCTTTCAAAGTGTGTTTAGATAAGGGCTATTTATATGTCGAGGAGCAATAACAATATTGGCATTTTGTTAAAACTTTAAAAAAAGTTATTAAATAAGTTACGCTGGTTATAGGGTAAGTTGTAGACCTCTATTTGTTAAGTTAAAAATTATATATATATATATATATATATATATATATATATATATATTTAATTTGCTTACTTAAATCAATCTGATATTAAATACAGATGGACTAGAAATAGTCACGTTTTAGAGGTTCCATATAGTAGGGAAGTGTGATACACAAAATATTTTAATGTTTTAGGTTTAAGTATTTTTAATAAATTAAAAAATATCCCTTTAAAGTTATTTAAAATTAACTTGTACAAATTTCTATTGAAACATCCGATGTATGGTAAATACCGGTTTGCTACTGATAGCCCAAGTACCAGCATTCACCCCCAGGGTCTGTATCTTTCCTTATATTTGGGAAGGTAAAGAGATTCAAATAACAAACAAAGGCATTTTTTGTATTTTTTGGAAAGGGTTAACAATACCTAAGGGAAACAGGATGACAGGCAGGTAGTAAAGAGTATTTAACCCTTTTTTCTATATAATTAAAACAAAATAATAAAGAAAAATTATGATAGTAAGTACGTGATGTAAGAACATAAGATAACATCAATAGTGCTGTAATTGGCTATATTAACACGCTTTTCAAAATTAACTTTGCATTTATAGAGTTTTTAAAATAGTGCAATATAGAAAGCCATAAAATATCAAGTATATGAAATATTAATTGTTGCATAAGTATAGAAATATTGATTGTTTCTAATAGTTAACCCTTTGCCGACCAGCAGTGTGATAATTTGACGGTAGTAAAACATGTCAAACTGACTATCCTGTGATAAATTAGGTGGTAAATTTATGCATTTTTATGTGTATAAATTAGTTATGGTAGTTATATTAAACCTGACTATAGCAAAAACCATTATATATATATATATATATATATATATATATATATATTGATACATATAGTTGTAACTAGTGAAGTACCAATGAATATAGGGAGTTGTTAGTGAAACTGCAGTGTAGAGATATCTGTCAAGTGATGTTAAATGAGTGACTAACTTATATCTAAGTATCTTAATTGTTGAGAAGCTTAAGGCAACAATCCGTTGATCAAGGATTGTACATTCCAATTCCACCTAAGATACAAGTTTTTTGTTTGTGAAGTTTGTTTACTCCAATCTGTGATATGTTAGTGGGAGGGTCCAGTATAAATAAATGGCCGTTGATGGGTTCGTTTGAAACAAGTTGCGCAGAAAATCCAAGTTTGATTTATTTAGATGTGTTTAATAAAAAAAAAAAAAAAAATTATCTGACAAACCCAAAATTAGTGTCTAATTAGAAAACATGTTCTAGAATGAAATTAAAACATGTTCTAGAATGAAATTAACTCACTTTACACACAAAATAAAAAAAAAAACTCATTAAAATAAATTTGTAATGTAGTTATCTTGCATTTATATACATTTAAAAGCCTCTTTACTGACAAATTGGTTTTTAAAAAAAATAGAAATATTAATAATAATAAAGAAATTACAATTATTTTTGTAAAATCCCCGAAAATGGTCATATTGAGTTAATTAGAAATTCTAGTGATTTATTCTTGATCAATTAAATTACTTCTTGATATTGATGTTGAGAATTCCTATGTAAACAATCAACCTCTGATTATGATAGTTGCTCCTTTTTACATAACACCAGCTTCTTTGTGTTCTATAGTAGCTCGAAAGATTTTTATTATTTAGTATTTTCAGATCACGACAGCTTATTATAGAAAACTTTATTACAGGGTGGCGCACGATAAGTTGACAGATTTGAATTTTGGATTACATATTTATTTTTAAATTTAATATGATTACAACTTTGCATATCAAATATAGTGTTTGTGGAAAGTTCTTTTACTTACATGATCAATGTGGTCGCTTAACAACCTCTCAAAGCGAGTGAGTATATTTCTGATGATTCTGGAACACAAGTCCTCTTGAAAAATTTCACACAACCAAACTATCCACGCACGCATTTCCATAAAATTTGCAGGTCTTAGAGGGAAAAGTTTCTCTTTTAAGTATTCCCATCAAAAAATCAAGGATTTAAATCCATACTCAAAGGTGATTAAAAGATACCTCTATTGTGGCGGCCCCCATCACCAAAACCTTGAATTTAAAAAAACCCAACACAACATTAGTGGTGTGAGGTGTTGTATCATCTTGCATAAACCATTAAGTATCTATAGGAAAATCATTTGCAAGCAATTTGGGTAGAAAATCATACTTTAATGTTTCAAATACCATTGAGAATTAACTGTATCGTCGAAAACACTGGCCCTATTAATCTGTGACTGGATAAAGATGCCTAAACTGTTACTTGGAACCCATGATGTTGTTTTTCATGCACGATTTGTGGTGCTGTGGTTTGCCTGAAAACCCAGTGTTAAACAGAACATCATCTTTTTCTTTCGACTGCTGTGCAAACTACAATCTTCTTTGCTTGTTAAGTTCTGTTAACTTGTGCAGGACAGTCAATTTGTATGGAAATAGCTTAAGATCACTGTGTAAAATTATTTATACTGTACGAAGAGATATTTCTCATAAAGCTCCCCATGTAAACTTTCCCGGACTACGTTGTATGGCAGCTCGAAGTGGTTCGATATTTTCTGGGAGAATGAACGGGAGATGCTGTAGGTCGTTTCTCTCCTTTATGCTGCCTTCTTCCTCAAATTCACAGTATAAACGAAGAATAGTTAGTGTTTCTCGCTTGAGCACATCAAGTGTTAAAATGACCTCGCAATTGTTACTGAGACACTGAGAACAGTTTTGATTCATCTTAAAGAATTACAACTTTACGGAATCATAAGTGATTATGATGACTAAGTGGCATCTGTCAGTGTTTCCAAGAAATAGGGATTACACATGCGTAATATGAAACACCAGATAAATTGCGTTTATTTATAAACCCACTTTATAAATATGTCAACTTGTTTTACCCCACCCTTGTACCACTTACAACAATTTTTATTGTTTAAAAATGAAAATCTCTCTCTCACCATCCCCTTATAATAAAAAGGAAGAAAAGAACATCAAATAAAAGACCTTTAGCCCGCGATTACGTACCAGGTTAGGAAAAGAACAAGAATTGGTCAAGAGAGACCATCACTTTAACATAGTTGCACACGGCTTTTACTCTCAAGGATATTCAATATCTTCTATATTTTTGTTCATAAACCCACAACTCATCAACAGTGTTTAGGAAGTCAGGCTCACGGCCTGTAGAGTTCAGTATTTGCTTCTACTTTGTCGTTCGGAATTCCTTTAGAATTTTCATGAACATTTGATTTATGTGTAGTAAAGTGCACAGTAAATGAATTCCAATAACGGGAAAAAATTACCTATGCTTACTCTTTACTTGAAGTGTTGAACAATCTGATACATTTTAATATGAGATTGGCAATCCTGAGGGATCTACAATTTAATATGTATTCTTGGGTTAGATCCCTCTCTTTTATCTCTCCTTGTAGGTCTCTCTTGACCAACTCTTGTTCTACTCTGACCTTGATGCTATTAGGGTATTCGAGGGCTAGGGGCTCTTTATTTAAATTCTTTTCTCATTTTTTTTTTTTTATAAGGTAATGATAACCGACAGATTTTGCTTTTAAACAACGAGAAAAAGTAAAAATTTAATATTTACTTTTTCAGGGAAACATGGTTAACTTGACCAAAATGTTAAAGGAACTGTTATTCTCAAATTTGTTTTCAGATTAATTGAAAAACTCCATGTAACACAAAGATTTCAGATTTTACAATAAATTATTGCTATACCTCAGGTTTATTCATGTTATTATCATTGTGTGTTCTTACAGGAAAAGCACCTGGAGCACCTCCGCAAAATACCGTTAGTTTACCCAATTCAAGAAGTAGCAGCACTAGTCCTAGAATAAATGGTCCGTTAAATGGTTCAGCTACACTTGGTAGGAATAATGGCCTATCAGGTCTCTTCGCTGGAGGCATGCCTAAACTTAAACCAACTGGCCTCGATATCGGTGAGTAGTATCTGTTTTTATATATATTGGTTTATGGAAACCAAGTTTTGGAGGTTATGTTTTGTTGAGTGCTAACCAGAGGGATTGCTTGTACGCTGTTCTGGTTTTAAGTTATTGGATAGTGATGAATTGTTCATATTTTATCTTGTTTTTGCAGATATTTGTCATCATTTGTGTATATGAAACTTAATACAGTAGACTCGCGACTAACTGGTTCTGGCTGTGGTGTAAATAGATCTAGAAACTCAGACTATAAAACAGTTAGTTTACAATACTTTTTGATTGCAAGACCTTATGAAATATACGCCTATACCCACAGTACTTGTTTTCTGTTTAGTTTTTATATTGCAAGTAATTATAGTTGCTTGCCTTTGGAATTACTATATTGACAAAGAGATCACTGTAACTGCATGAGCGATGTGCATAATTTTTTTTTTCATATTTATGCACAAAAAATTACAGTACTGTTATTACACTACTCAGCAGGATATGTCTGACTCAATCGTTAGTTTATGGGGCGTTCATTTTTATTGGTGTGATTTATTGGGCAAAGCTATACGTCTCTGTAGTTACTACTCACCACCTCATACAGAGAACAATATTCTAGTTCCTATTACCACTTCCTAAGCCTACCTCTCCTTTTGGCAAATCCAGTAGATCAGAACAGACAAACTGTCTTAACTCCTCCACACTCAGAACTTCATGTCTTGCTTTACAATAACAATGTCCTGTTAAAATACCTACCATTACCTTATATCCTTCCTCTTTAGACCTATGAGCCAGCTGTATATACACTGTTAACTTTTTATTGGTCCAATTTTATTTTGTGATCAGTTATGTAATTTTTTAATTGTTTTATCAAGTGATAAATTGCAATATCTTGCCCAGACTTGCGTAACCTTGTTACAATCCTTTAGTAAATGTTTAAAATTGTATAAATACTTTTGTCATTTTTATTTAACTTTTCTTTTAATAATTAAGTCAAATTAACGTTAATTCTTTAATCAAATTTTATAAACACAAGTTTGAATATGTTATGAAACGCTACTGATGTTTTCTTTTGGCCTGGTCATCATTTGATTATAAAGTTAAATTACTTTTTTATAATAGAAAACCTATGTTATTTATTATCATATTTTTGTATGTTTTCTTATCAGGTCAGAATACCAATACATCACAGTCCCTCACTTCGTTACCTGCTTCTGTCTCTGCTAACTCGGTGAGTTTATTTGAATTATATTTTACTTTCTTACAAATACATTTAGTACATATAAGGAAAATTATATACTATAATGGTGACAAAATAGATTTCCTATAGTGCTATAGATTTTTTTTTTCCATTTATTTATTTACTTATACTTCCCAAAGCTGAAATTAACATGTGCTACATTTTCAAAACTAAGCTCCATTTTAACTTTTCATTAATTACATAAAAAATATGAATCTAATTAAAGATTATTAAGAATGATTTTATGTTTAAAAGGATTAAACATTTTGTAAAATTATATATATTAGATTTGTTTGGATAGGAGACATGGGCTTACCTTGGAAAGTGGTTCTTGGTATTATCTAATAGTACACACAATGAAATACTAAAGTTGTTATAAAAATCTAAGTGTTAAAATTGAAAAAAAATATGTATTGCAACTCTTTAATTGTAATTTTTGGGTTTTTTTTTGCTGTAAAGGTTTTTGTAGGTCAGCAATTAAAGATTACCTGTGTGGACAGACGTATGAAAATACAATGTTCTAAATCACAGTTTTCCAGTGTTCTTTAGGTTTTCCGCTGTTAAATCAGAAAACACTTCGTCAATCTGAAATTGTAGAAATATTTTTTTAGCAAATTAAATTATCTACAATTTTTTATATTTTTGTCAAACCATGGCGCTTTGAACCTTTAAAATCCAACTAAAAATCATGATTTTGTACAAATTATGTGTCTATTTTTTTCTGTTGAATAATTAAAAGGGTACACATTTAAATGAAGGGAGTCTTCTTTTTATGAAGCATTTCACATTTTATACAATTAAAACTGACATCAATATCTCCTTTTAATGCATTTTTCAATCATCTTCTCTAATGTAATAACCAAACTCAAGTTCACCATTTCTACCCTAAGTTATATGCTTGAATAACACGAACAATACTTCATTAACTTTAAAAACACATTTCTTGTAAAACATAAGATTTTACTTTTTTTCCCCCAATAACATCTGTTTGTGATATTGAAATTGTTCTACATTGAAAGGCGATATCTCTGTTGATTTCATTTTACTGAAAATACAAAGAATAGGCAATTGTAGTAAATTTTATGCTCTATGCTAAAAAGTATATTATTTTGACAATTTTTGTTTAAATAAGTACTATTTTAATTATTCGCAAGAAAGAAACAAGTCTTGTTTTGTATAAAAGTAATTATTTTTAACATTTAAACATCAATGATCTGTAATTTTTCAATATGAAAAAAGAAATTCTAGGAAGTGTTAGGAATAATTGTTAGGTATAGTTGTGAAATATATCAGCAAGTTTCACAATAGCTGTCTAGACAAAATATCTAGTTCATTAACCTGGCAAGGCATATAAACCCATCATGACTTAAAAAGAAGGTCAGACATAAATGAACGGTAATAGCCGGAGGCCCTGATCGTCAGTTGACCAAAAGCATTGGTCAAAACTATTAACAGGATTCATCAGAATCAGCTTTGAAAACATTACGGTCAAAAGCACGGTTGTCAGTACTTAGAGAAATAGAGGTGAACAAACCTACAGTTTATTCTTAAATGATTTTTATTAAACAAAGTAGACTCATTTGAATTTTATAATATTTTACAGTGGTAATATTCAGCTTGCTCTATCTTGGGACTAATAGATATAGTTTATAATAAAAGGGAATTAGATATCAATAATGTATTTCTTGGAATTGTAACTGAACCACTGTTTGCTAAGTTGGAGGTTAGGCTATGATGACTAGTTTTGTCAACCATTTAAAAATGCAGTGTTTCAAATTTTCATTCCAACATAAATTTAAAAATCTTACATGTATTTAATAAATCTAAAAAAATTAAATCATTTAGAAAATCTAGAAATTAATAGAATAGTTAAGAATAAAAATTTGTTAGTTTTAAATGATCAACTAGAATTTAACAACTCCCCACTCCTCAAACCATTAACTAGGTCATAGCCCTTCCCATTCCTCCCCCTCCTTTATTTCGTTTAACAAAGAGGGTTTTACCCAACTATTGTTTGGAAATTGTGAACTGTAGTTTTCTTCTTCATTCATGTAAACTACCTTGACAATGCTGTAACTAGCGAAACCATGATCGGTAAATTTGAAATAAAGTTGTGGTTTATACTAAAAAGTGTTTGTTTTAATTATTATTATATAATGTTTATGGTCTCTGAATTATAAAATGACAACCATTTCTATTGATTAAATAATTCCAAACGAACAGAAAAAATTAATTTTCTTGTTTGTTATAGAAATCGGAACAAGGCAGAAGACAGTTCAACGTAGATGTAAAGAATAGAGGTCCACCACCTCAACCTCCCCCTGCAAACCAAAAGCCATCAATGCCTACTGTAAGTGTTTTATGTATAACATTATTAATGAATAGTCTTTAAGTATACTAGCTTTGTGTGCATATCCATAATTTACCTTTGGCTCTGTGCATGTGGAATATACTATTTGTATTATCTAGTGTGTGAACTTTAAGATAGTGTATCAATCAAATTTTGTTGTTTTTTATGTCTATACATCCGGAGCTAGTTTACTGCATTGGCCCAATGTCCACAGTATGCCACTGTTGCCAGAGACCATAAAATAGTTCAATTTTTAAATATTTTATTAAGGTTCATTTCTCCAAGCTTCAAGTAAAGTGCTTTTGTAGTTAAGATTAATTAATACAGTACAGTTTTAGTCAAGTCAAACTACTAACATTTCTTAAAAAATTATCTCTTTACATGAAACAAAGAAGAGAAAATGATATAATAACGCAATAGAACAGTTGTTTTAACTGAGGACAGAAAGAGTTTGTGATAGAACTCACATGTGAAAAGCTTGGGTTCCGTAGATCAACACCAGCTACTTTCAAGATTTGACATGAGTCACGAACTCTCAAATTAAAATACAAGTTTTCAAATTATAACCACTATAAAAAAATCTCTTCTTAATATTTAATTTATATATTTCAAAAAGCCTCACGTAGTGACTGAGTATAATATAAAAAAACTGATTTATAAATTAAAATTTCCCTTTTGAGTTGTACCATGTGGGCCTTTAACTTCAATAATTTTAAAATAAATTTATTTTCGTTTTGTTAATACGCTAAAGTAAAATGACAGATTTGACCTAGTTCAATAACATGTTTGGGGGATCCCCCGAGGTGGGGATAGGTAATGCGTTTTCTTTGGGGTTTTATATCGACCGATGTCATGCTGGACGGAAGCCTCCTCCTACTTTGTGTGGACCTTCATTAGTTTTGAAGTAGGTTGAATACGATAATCATTTTACTTTTCTGTTTTATTGTTGATTATTATAATTTCAGGTATAAATCGTAAAAGAATTATTGTATTTATTTGAATTAAGTATTTTTTAATTTTATTTTACACAGGGTCCACGTGAACATGCACAAGTTCTCTATTCTTCGAAGATCCCTTAAAAAGTGACTGAAGTTGTTTCTTTTATTTTTATTTTTACGTGTCGGTTGTGTATTTTGAATAAGTGTCATTTCAAAGTGAAACAAATTAATAAATTGTAGTAAACCTTACAACTTGTGTTTATTAGCAATAGTTCCTATAAATAAACTCCACTGATAAAACCTTGTACCCCAGTGATGTATTGACAGTGGACAATACAACTACTATTGGAAATAAATTACTTATTAATTTTTTTATATATATTAATGGTACAGAGTATCGAATTTAAAAGTTTTATTTTGTTGTTGATGACTAATATTTAAGAAATAATTCAAACACATGAAGTTACAATTAACATACATCATCAAGTTAAAATGATTTGTACAACTCTTTTATTTTAAAGTTAGTGTGACAAATATATAAATTGGTTTAGGAGACACAGGCTTACCTTGGAAAGTGGTCCTTGTTATTACCTTATAGTACACAAATAGGAAAACACAATAAAACACTAAAGTTCTGAAATATTTCGTAAATACTGTTCCCTTTCTCAATTAATAAGAGAATATAAAAGAAGACTGAACTGTTGTTATCTAGGATGAATTCTATTACACACTAGTTGTAAACTAATAGACTATGTGCCCCACATTCTAACCTAAAATATATAAATGAATTAATATTAAAGATTCTAAATTGCGACCACAGTTTTGATTTCAATATTAGTTTCTGTCTCTCTCTCTCTCTCTCTCTGAAGTCTCAAATACCATTATAATTAATTATGATAATGCATATAAAATTATTACTATAGTTTAAAGTCAAATAACTTTATGTTATTTAACAAAGATGTACATAGATATATAATTGTTCAAATCATTCACTTCTTAACTTTTTTACAAATCTCCTGTTATATTTCAAAATATTTAATTACACAAATGTTATTGTTCTAAATAAACTGTATTCTTTGACTATCAGTCCTCCTTATTTCAACTTTTGGTGTATTTAGTATAAATAAATTATGAATATTATTACCTTGATTTTATTATTTAAATTCTATTTAACTTCTATTTACATCTGATCTTGATTTAAATTGTGTTTACTTTATTTTCAGCTCTAAATTAGTTGTTCATTTGTAGGTTTCAAACTGCTTTTAACCAAATTTAACAATTCTTTTACATTTATTAACGGTTTATGAACTTTTAGTTCACTTTTTTTATCCTTTAGGCTTATCTTCCCTTTAGTTATTAATTTTAATTTTAATAATTTTGTCCTAACCTAACTCAACCATTACACTACCTAAAACTTCCAAACCAAGTGATTTTGATTATTGGTTCATTGATCATGTATATACAGCAAGTATATATTTCTCTTGTTAAATTGTTAATTCCTCAAAAATAGTTAATTGAAACGACTGCAGAGATTTTTAAAAGAGTGTTAATTTTCAATTACCGTTTAAATGATATAGATAACAATTTTGACATTGACATATATGTTGTCTCTGAAAATTTTAAGAAAATGGGTAAAATTTGTGGGAAAATCAGGTCGTACTTTTTAGGTGCAAAAAAATGTTATTACTCTGAAATTCAAGAAAATATTTCAGTTCCAATTTATCGTAAAAATCATAACCAATCAAATTTGTCACAGGAAATTTTAAGATAATGCGAAAATATGTTGAAAATTTGAGTTTTTGTAGAATCCTTCAGAAAATATTCTTGTAATTTGAGAACATTGAATCAATTTTAATCTATATAATAGAAATGTGAAGTGCATGATTATTGAATCAGCCGTTCTTGAGTTTATAAACAGACAGACAGAGAGAAATTGCATTTTGTATGTGTTTAGATTTTGTATAGATAGGAGACACAGGTTTACCTTGGTCCTTGGTATTACCAAATAGTACACAAAGGATTAATATTTATTTTACCAGGGCTATCCAGAAAGTAACAGACGTTTTGAAAAAAACCAGTAACAAAGTGAAAAAAACCAATTTTTATTATATACATTTTGAAGGTAAACTGTTAAGATATTTTTCTACATAATCACCATATAAATTAAGGCATTTATCATAACGTGGTACAAGCTTTTCAATGCTCTCTTTGTAGAAATCTGCCACCTGCGAGTTCAAATACTGGTTTAAAACCGGCATAGAGTTCAGCGTCAGTGTCAAAGCGTTGCATAGCGAGCCATGTCTTCATCACTGGGAACAGATGGTAATCGCTCAACGCCAAATCCGGGCTGTACGGCGGATGATTGAAAACTTCCCATCCAAGAGCTCTTGGGTACGCTTGGCCGTGTGTGGACAGGCATTGTTGTGGAAAAACAAAACTTTCCCGCTAAGTTTTCCTCGACGTTTGTCTTAATTTTTAGAGTGTTTCACAATACCTCTCTGAATTAATTGTTTGGCCACGCAAACCTTATAACACTACGCACTTCACAACTGGCGGGATTTTCAATCACAGCGCTCATTTTAAAACTCTACTGTATAAAAAAATACAATAGGAATGATGCTCTAGCTACCACGGCTGGTTGCGTAATGAGTGTAGAAACATTCTGACGCCAAGATGGCTGCACTAGCCCTGCCCACTGCCGCGCCAGGACAAAACGTCTGTTACTTTCTGGATCGCCCACGTATATATGAAAAGATACCGAGTGAATGCGCATTAAAAGTTTGTCAAAAACCATTTACACTTTGTATGTGTTTATTGGGTCAACTGAAGCAAGTTTAGGCCAATTTAACTGTTTGTGGACTAATACTTTTTTTAGAAGTCATATATAATGTTTAAATGTATTTTTATATGAGGATAAAAACTGCACCATCTAAAATGGACCCATTTTGCAAGATTTTGTTAAAAACTATAAAATACTCATTTTTGTTATTTTCCAACAAATGTAAAAAATAATAAAGTAAATTGAATATGATTTTTTTGTATGACAAAACTACAAAAATTTAAAAAATCTAAAGAAATTTATTAAATTTTAAAAATTGTAATGATAATATTTTGAAAACCATAAATATTTTTACTGTGGGAAACATTAATTTTTTAATCTATATAATGTATTTCATCGATTAAAAAAGTTTAATAAAAATATAATACCAAAACAAAGTTCTTCAGCAAAAAAATGAAACCTAAATTTAAATAGATTTTCGAGTTAATCTTAAAACTAATTATTATAATTTGAAAAGTAAAATACTCAGAAAATTCAGTCAAATAAAACTGTTGTAACTAGTATACCAACAATATCCATCAATTCAACAAAAAGTAAGAAGAAAACAAATTTTATTGGTCTTTTTAGAGTTACTCCTGCTTCCAACATGTTTGTAGTGACATTCACCATGGGATCCTTCACCACATCTTGTACAAGCTCTTCGTGATCTTTTCCTCTTCCCTTTTGTTGAACACACTTTACATGTCTTCTCCTGATTTCTTGGCAATTTTATAGTCCCGAAATCTCCATGATGGTTAACATCTCCTTCGATCGGTCTAGTAACTTTACAATTCAATTCCTGGACTTGTTCTGAAAACCAATTGGCTGATACTTCTTCTATTATTGAAACAATATATTGGTACCTAGACATAGATTTTAGATTTCCTCTGCCACAAATTTCTTTATACAACACAAATGAATTTAACACCATTCTTGCGAAAATATTGAAAGCAACCTTCTTCCAGTATTTCACACTCCGGCGTTCATCAAGATATGTATATAGCATCATATCGAAGTTGTTTATCTCCTTTTATGTTTAATATAATACTTGGTTTTTTATTGACTGTTTCCCTTCCATGTCTTCTTTGTATAATTTCCTGGTCTTGAATTTTTGTATTCGTGGATAACAAAAGCACTGTTTTTTTTGTGTGTGATTTTTTTTTGTCTGTAAGCTAAATTTTTGATCCTTCATAGCAAAAATAGCTCATGCAGTATTTTGAAACTGAATCATCTAGAAACCACAGTTTATGCTCCACCTGTGACGATGTTTATTTGGTAAATATTGCATCAACTGTGAATGATTCTTTGTACCAATAATACTTTTATCAATTGAAAACTGTTGATGTGCTGTATATAAACTGGTAGATTTTGAATTAGTATGATCCAGTAAAGGTAGAAATTTTTGGCAACGGTTATATCCAGCTTGGGTGCTTTTAGGTAAAACATCATTAGTTATACATATGGAAAATCAATTCGGACCAGTAAGATTTTATTGTTGGTGTTTTTATAAGGCCCATGTTCAAAATTACAATGATAAAAGCTAACATCTCCATATATGGTAACACGTTTCCAAAATTTAAATTTACTTGCAGGAGAAACATTTTGTCCTTTAGAAGAAATTGTATTATCCACCTATCTGTTGGTTTCTTTTGTAAACAATTTTAACCCATTCGCCTAGACATACGGAACTATTCCGTATAGTCCCCGAGCGGCCCACTAATAGACATACGGAACTTCTCCGTGTCTCGGAAAACAACGTTCTTTATTAAGCGTAGGTTTGACTGGTTTGACGTAGTTTCGAATAAATGTGTTAGATGACAGCAGCATCCAATGAGAATGGTTTCTTTGCATTTTATTGTGAAAATTACGATTAAAATGTAATTAAATTGCACTTTTTTATGAGCAGTGTTCACGCGCAGCCCCAGTGAAACCTTACGACGTGTGTGATATAAGCTAGATTTATTCAGTTTATAATACGATATCGTTATTATACTTTTCGAATATTTAGATTACTTGATGTTGGCAACACTTGTAAGCATCAAATAAACAGATGACTTCTGTGTTCTGATTAGGTTATAAACATTTGTTTTGTTTACTGTTTTAGTGAATACTTACATTGTGCTGTGTTTCGTATATAAAAAATATAGAAAATTGTTATTGTACATAACTTATATTTGTTATAGAGAGAATTTAATTTAGAATAAAATGGTGAAAAACAGAACTAAAATCACAATTATGAATCAAAAGTTATTTATATTTTTCTAATAATGTACAAAATAAGCCATTTTAATTGCTAGTTGAGGGTCAAGCAAAGTTTCCGAAAAAGGCTAGGCCAATGGGTTAATATTGAATCATTAAAAAACGTTTAGAATAGTCTATAGACGTAGAATTTGTTGGAAGGTGATTTTTAAGTCCAGGTGTTTCATTATAACTAAAACAGTTTTGAGTTTCAAAATCTTCATCAATATCACTTGATCCACTCACTATCAATATCAGAGTCATCACTCAAAACTTGTCTATTTACATTATGAATTACAGGTATTGAGGTTTGATAGCTAACCTCACTTTCACTGTCACTGCCTGTAACTGTAGGCCTAAATCGTTGTTGATTCTAAAGTGTCTAAGAAACATTTTCTTTGAGGCCTGTTAGGATTATAAGTAGGATCTCATCTGAATCATCAAATATATCTTCAGAAATTTCACCATATAAATCACTATCGGAATCGACATTCAGTTCCCGATCTATTACACTCGATCTAACAAGGTCACCACTCATTTTGAAACAATAGTATCACAAACTATGAATAATAAAATCACCAACAAAATCAAAAATTAAAACACTATACAATTAAGTTTATATAACTAACAAATAATTATATTTAATTAATTTTTATTTAAACCAAATAAACACTTTTACTAATAGAAAACAACAAATAATAACTCTCTAAACTCCAAATACGAAACCGCTGATTTTCAATTCAAATGGTTGTATCAGAAAGCTATTGGTTGCTTTATTGTTTAATGTATAGAAATAGTTTATTATATTAAGTAAAAGTAATCATTATTTCGATTACAAATTATATTTTTAAATTTAAATAAAGAATATCTTATTTATTTTGTTCCTTTCTTTCAGCCAAATTAAATATTTTGTAACTGACAAAATATCGTCAAATGGTCTTTTAAGCATACGCCTAGATTGACAAAATATTATCAAATGGTCCCCAAAAGGGTTAAATATATAAATACTGGGTAAAAAAGCCTCCCAAGGTTGGCTATTTTGGAAATGTTTCCTAGGGTAACGGGATGTAGATCCCCTCTTCTGAGTGTTGCCTTCTGAGTTTTGCATTTCGTAGAACTCCAATAATAGGCATCATTTCAAAAACCTGCAAAAGTAACTTGTGATCATGGGTTACATCACATGATCACGTTCTATGTAAATGATCCTTAGACCCTAAGCTTTCCAATGAGACCATCCCATCTCTGTAGGTTGAGTGGGCGCTGAGGAGTATACAAAGATAGGTTAGACCTTGCATAGACTAATTTGAACCAATTTGGAAAGTGCTTTAATTTGATTTGTTTTTTGATTTTACATACAAATTTAGTTATCGTAGCAACCATAACAAAAGTTATCATACTTGTGTATATTTAAAACAGCTAATTAGGTTTTTTTATTTTTATAATTCAGCAACAAATAAGTTAGGTCCAACATAGGCCAATGTGAAACAAAGTGTTTTAAAGTTGATTAACATACCTTATTTGAAGTCGATAGTAGTTCCTTATATTATATTTGCTTATATTATATTAATTGCTACATGTTTCGCTGCCATAGGCAGCATCATCAGGCCAGCTAATAACATAAACATATTGTTCACATACACATCACAAACTAAAGTACTATCACTTTAGTTCCTCACACTGAGGAACTAAAACAACAATTTTTAACTTTTAACAATTGCCGGTTCTGCATGATGATTTGTGTTAGACCAAGAATTTTATATGTTTTTGTGATGTGTATGTGAACAATGTGTTATGTTATTAGCTGGCCTGATGATGCTGTCTATGGCAGCGAAACATGTAGCAATTAATATAATATAAGCAAATATAATATAAGGAACTACTATCGACTTCAAATAAGGTATGTTAATTAATTAAAGTAGTTCTAAGGCAAAACAATGAATATTAAAGTTGATTTTGTCATTTTACATAAATTTAAGATACAATAGCAACCAATATAACAATACATACTTGAAACTGCTGATTAGGTCCATTTGTGACTGATCCCAGAATAGGGCTGTTAATGTGCGTTTAAAAAAATGTTTTGTAAATTTAAAACTGAAAATTAATAATATATTGCAAATAATGGAAAAAATATTCTTTCATTTAAAGCTAGCGATGAAAATGAGCCTGATGAAATTCAAAAAATAAGCATTAATAAGGGTGTTACTAAAACCCCCGAAAAAGTGTCATGATGACTACGAGAGTTAGGTCACACAGTCACTTTCTTTTAATCCTCCGACCCTAAGCTTTCCAATGAAACTATCCCCCATCTCTGTAGGTTGAGTGGGTGCGGAGGAGTTCTTTAGGCTCTGCTGAATACTGCATCCAATGATTCATTTTTTACTGACAAGTTACAAACTGATATTTTTGGTGAGGAGAAAGTTTATAATATTTTTGGCACTTTATTTCCTTCACATTATCATAAAATGCTAATGAAAATTTTGGGTTGTCTTAAATTTATAATTATCAAATACTATTTTATTTTGTGATTGCAAGTAATACAATATAACTAGATATTTAGTTTTTATTTTGAGTCCAGTATATAGAGATATAAAGTAAGGGATTATTTACAAAAAATACTGGACAGTTTCTAAAACATTGTGTTTGTTCTTGTTACAGAGTGCTTCCGACTCTGTATTAACAGGCCCTCTTCACAATAGATCCAACAGTACGACCAGTTTAAACAACTCAACGTTACATAATAATAATAATAATAACAATAATACTTGGACATCTGGTGCATGGGTCAGCGGTAGGACAGTAAAAGCTCCGGTGGGAGGCTATGGGAAACCTAACGTAGCGCCGAAACCTCCAGGGATAGCTAATAACAATAAACCATCACCGCCTCCGAAGAAGTTAGTGAATGGTAGATCTGCCGTGACAAGAGCACAGAGTATGAGAGCGCCGAGATCGCCTCCGGTTGCACCTCCGATGCAAGGTAAGTTTTGTTATCCAATTTTTGTTTATATATCTTAATAAAATTGTGTAGCAGAGATATATGTAGACTGGTTCTACAAGGTGCGGCAAAAAACCGATCTATTTTCTGCGGCGCACCGTTCAGCAACAGGACGTCTGAGGGTGGTGGGGGTAGGCTTGTTGGAAAGCCTACACGACGCCATTGTCAGTAGTCATGGAGCAGTGTTCGCCTGAGCAACGTGTGTTTGTTTCAAGGCGTATTTTAAAAGTGGCGATTCAATCATTGCTACTCAGCAGCAGTTCCGTGCGTTCTTTCAATTAGGTCGACATGGATAAGTTCCGTCGCGTAGCATAATTATGCGGTGGGTTACTAACTTTAGAATAACGGGTTCTGCGTTGAAAAGGAAGCCGACAAGCCGTCCAAGGTCAACTCGGACGCCAGAGAACATCGATAAAGTTCGTGCTGCTGCTGTCGTGCTGATAAACAAGCTGCTGCTTTGAACTTGTCTGACTGCTCGGTCAGACGAATTTTGCGGTTCACATGGCTTCAATTGCTGCACAATAGTAAATTTGTATGGATGAAAATTCAGATCGAACCGCAAAATTCGTCTGACCGAGCGGAACTGCCGCTGAGTAGCAATGATTGAATCGCCACTTTTAAAATACGCCTCGATAACAAACGTGTATTGCTCAGGCGACCACTGCTCCATGACTACTGACAATGGCGTCGTGTAGGCTTTCCAACAAGCCTACCCCCACCACCCTCAGACGTCCTGTCGCTGAACGGTGCGCCACAGAAAATAGATTGGTTTTTTTGCCGCATCTTGTATTTACATTCCTAATATGTGAAAATGTATTGTAAAAAAAAATATGTTTAAAATTATCGTAACATTTATTATTTTCTTTCTTAAATTAATTAAAAACAATTTGTACAATTTACAAATTTTAATGAGCCGTGTCGACCTAGGTTTTGCCAGCTATGGCATTGTCAAATAAATGAGGAATTATCTTTAAAATGAAGTAGTAATTAACGAGATAATAACTGCAATTAATCCAACATGCTTTCTTTAAATGATTTAAATTTCAACACATGTACCTATACTTCCAGAAAATAAACAGTGTAAAAATATTGCACACATATATTCACCATTGAAAATACTAACCAAACAAAACTCGGTAAAAAGGATTATTTAAACAATGTTTATATATTTAAATAAAGTCTAGGCTTGTTTCACTTTATTATTATTATACATTGTTTCACTTGTGTCATAAAATCATTTTGTGCATAAATATAATAAGATATAATAGGTCTTCAAGGTTTCCTTTTTAAGATTATGCCTGAACTATAATATATTTTTTATTTGCGATTTTAGACACTAAGTTTGGGTTGTTATTATTAACATTTCATTAAAATTTGAATGAAATCTGTTGAATTTATTTTGAAAAATTACTTCTTTTATAATAGATCCATTGTTGATTTTAAATTTTACCCATCATTTACAAACTGACATTTTTGGAGAGATGGTGATTTACTTACTGTATACCTATTAATTAAACATCGATCTTATAAAAAATTAGCCACAATGCATAAAACAACATAAATAAAAGATTGAAATTAACTTTATACAACATTCCACCCACCTGAGACATTTATTTTATTGATGGAATTAATATTAAATCAAATTAGCATTTACCCAGTGTAAGGAGAAGAAGTTGATGTAGCCTTAACTGGTGTTAGGAATAAGTTAGATGTAATATTGAATATTGTTACAAGTAGGTAAGATGTAAGATTAAATTTGTTAGAATAGTGATTAGCCAAGAGATAGATTTATAGTTTAAGAATATAAGTAGGCTAGGAAGTATAGTTATATGAAATGGTAGCACAAAGTGCAAATGCTGACTTGACTGGTCTAGTGAATATTTAATGTGAAAATGACAGTTGAGGAGGAAGAAAGGAAAGGTTTTTTAAATAACCAGCGAGGACATAGAGAAGGGTTTTTTGGGGGGGGGGGATCAGCCAAGTGGAGAGGTTTTGATGGAGCGACAAAGAGGCCAATTGTGGAAGGTCGCAGCACATGAAAGAACACTGGTGAATTGGAATTTGACATTTGAGAGGTCAGGCCATCTAGAGTCGGTCAACTCCGGAGAAGGAGAAAGGCAAAGAGGCTATATCTCTTTTTGTGTTTCGAGTTTTGTTTTGAAAGCACAAATATTCTAAACTGTGGGAGCAACAGATTCTTTTGGGAAATAAGATTGTGGGCGATAGATCTAGGTTTATGGAATAACTTAAGCTCAGCTGTGTCATTTAGTATCTTGCTTCTGTGAGCTAAATGTAAGTGATGATCTTACTTGATAGTGTTCCAGTAAATATATGGATATGTTTTATATGTAATAAATTATTTCTTGCCTTAGCAGTTTTGTTATTTTATTCAAACTCGTAGAAAATGAATATAGGAGAAAACCTATTATTCATAAGACTGGCAACAAAACAAAGTACACAAACTTAGCCCCATCGCTATTCATAACAGAAAAGAAAGCAATGAAAATTAATTTTGTTTATGTCCTTAGAGACTACAGAGCTGATTTTGTAAAAATTGTAATTTTACTTTTTTTTTCCTAATGCTGGCTGTATACTATCTTAAGCTTTCTTAATGTCCAATATATTAAACTATTTATATTTCATGACAAGCTAAGTGTTACGAATTTTCTATAATTTAATATATTAATTTTAATGAAGCAATACTTGTCAAATTGACAATTTATGTCTATTTCAGCGCCAAATTATCCCTTACCAAACCAGAGCGACCTATACAGAGTTGATGGACCTCCGAGCTTCCATCAGTCTCAAGACTCATTACTACATGCTCCACCGCCTCCTAAAGCAGGAACGTTACCATCACCTCGAGCACCTCCTCCAAATCGTCCTCCTTTAAGGCCTCCGCAACAAAGGCCCCCTCCTCCGCCTCCTTCTAGAATAGCGATGAATGCTCCTCCTCCTCCACCTCCGATGACAGCTCCTCCTCCTCCTCCGATGAGGGGACCACCACATTCAAGATTACCTCCAGTTCCAGTAAGTATTGTTTGGTGTAGTATGTTAGTTTATATTTTGATTTCATGATAGAATGTCAAAAATCTGTTGTAAAAACACCAGAGAGATGTAAAATATTGTGTTGGTTGTAAATTCCACGGCTTCGTAAAAAAGAGAAAGAAATGCACAATGTTCCCTTGTATGTCTGTCCTTGTATGTACAACAAGCAACGCTATCAGCATTGTTAAGAGCTATTTGAAAAGTGAGAAAATTAAATTATTGTCTTTTAAATGGTTGTAAAAAAGAATTTTATATTAAAAGTGAAGGTTTTCCACAAATCTTTTTTTAAGTTTTTTACAATAAACTTACATGAAACAAGTGGAAGGTGGCATAATGGTGCTTACCAGTACAATGTAATACAAGCAGATCAGCATGTATAAAATCCAAAAGTTGGTTCCAGATGGGTAAGTTTGTTTCAAACACTCGTTACATAGGTTTTCTGAACTTTGTAATTGTGTTATATCATTACTTTTTGACATTGGTTGTAATTTTTAATTTATTTATAGAAGAGTGACAATATCTATTATACTATACATTTCTTATGATTAATAAAGCAATCGCATTAGCTTGGCCTTGAAAGTCTTTGTAGATGTAAAAAAAAATATTTACTTTGCTCATGTCAGTGTCTCTGTCCTTGTAGGCCTCAAAGTTGTACATACTGATGGGACCATTTGTCTGTGCGCGCGGCTCTGACGCTACTAGCCGTTCTGTAAAAGTAGGGCTCGCTCACCCAACTATGTTTGTCTACTTTTTGTGACACATAATTACAGTTTACAAGATTTGTAGTGCATATAGAAACATGATGTTTACAAACAACTCGAAGCTACATTGAAGACAGGTGAATAATCTATGTCCGGCGCGCCGCGCGGGACCACATGTTTTTGGAAATAAGCGATAATCACTCCCCTCTTCCCCGCCACGCCATAGCAAGCCGCGCGCACAGACAAATGGACCCATCAGTACAGTGTGTGAAGACGCTCTTACTACCGAGTATGACGTAAAGAAGGTAGTGATATAAATAATTGTGAGGTTCAGAAAACCTGTGTAACAACTGTTTTAAAACTGATATATTGTATGATGGAGTTGGGTAAGTACCACGATGAACACTTCTTGTTTTAAAACTGAAATTGTGATTTGTTTTAGTATAAAATTTAATTGTTTGTTTCAGGTGGCAAGTCTTACTCCACCTCCACCACCTTTAAGACATTCTTCAATGAGAAATGGTGTTCCACAAAACTTTTGTAGTAAGTATATGTGAGGTAATGATTTACAGTAGAAAGTCCCAGTAATTCAAGCCTCGGTAGTTTGAGGTTCCTTTTTAATTTCAGCCAATAAACGAAACCCCCCTCATTAAAATTTTTTTTTAAATTAGTGAGAGAGAGCTTAATTAAAATAACTATACAAATTTTAAGTTTACCACGCACAGTTGGCATTGCTTATTTCATGAGACTCTTTCGTAGTACAGAATCCTATACTTGCTTTAAGATAGTCTCAGCTGGTATAGCTTATATTGAAGATTTAACTGGAGAGACTGTACCAGTGATGACATATTGAATGTTTGGCAGCCCTAGGCTCAGCATTGTGTTATGTCGAACAACAAGCGGAAGCTAAGTGTTTCTGACACATGATGCTTAGAACACGAACTCCATCTTTCAGCTGGTGCATCATTGAATGCTCTTTTTAAACACGTCTCCAGAATGCATTGTCCCGTTTGGTGCAGTCTTCTAAGTTTCTTGGATCATTTTCTGATCCACGACCGATCCATTGGTTTTGGAAAAACTTGGTTTAGGTGTATGTGGACTGCCAATGGAAAATGCAGTCGAGCACTTCTTGTTAAAATGTAATGATTTCCATTATTCCAATGGCCTTCAGTTCTGGAAATAACTACTTGTTCATCTTTTGTAGATAACTCTCCTGATGAACGGAAAAGATGGTTGGCTGTCATTCTGCCCAAGTCATAACTTGAGGTGAATTGTTTTCGATTTCCTCATAAAAGTGAGGATTGTTTTTCACCCATAAATAAACGATTTGATTATGAGAGCTTAGATATATAGCACAATTGTTAGAGAAAATAATCTTATATAACCTTTACTTGTAGTCACCATCAGGTCACTTTTCTGACTAGACTTTGACGACTACTGTTGATCATACTCCCCACCATGCCGCAACTGACCGTGTAGTGTTGCTAACAATTTACTTATAAACACGTATACCAGTGAGAAGGAACTTTTCGGTCTCACTGTAGATCTCGTGTCCGTGTGATAATTTTTGGACATAAGTTTTTATCTTGTGATGTTATATCTTCCGTGTGTTTGGTTTTAGATTTCAGCGAAATATGAAGAATAATGACCCGCAACCTCATGTAAAATTGCAAATAAATCAAAATTGTTTGGGAATAAATTGTCAAAACAAAAATTAACCTCGATCATCGGTCATTAAGTCAGATGTTCATGTTCAATTTGAATAACAACTACTTTTTGTCGGTTGTTTCCTTTAGGGCTGACTCATAGTGAGTACGGGATTAGCAAACCTGAGGACCTTAACTGGTCCTACATCTTTCTTCAGCTTTATATTCCTGTTTCTCATTTTTCCTATTTGATTTCTTTTGACGAATTCTTATTCTTTTTCGACCCTAATGCTGTTAGAGTATGTGAAGGTCTTTATTTTTTCTTTTTTAAGGTTATGATGACCAATAGGTTTTTCGTCTTTAAACGAAATGAAAAAATTTTTTTTTTGGTTATTTGGTTTTGAGGGTGGGTGAATGAGAAAATGTACGCATTGTTTAGCAGCTGTTATTATTAATACTATATGTTTGTTGTTATTTCAGATGAATTAGAAGCAAGGTTTGCTGAAAGATTTCATACAGTACATGAGTTTCCTCCTCCACAGACTTTCCTTTGTGTTCCCAAAGTGTATAATAGTAAATCCAGTCAAATCAGTTCAGGAATTACAGGTAACAAGAAACTTGTATAAGCATATGTGTTCTTTTTAACAATATTCTTTATACTACACAGATGTGGCACCAGACTAGCAGATGTCATTCTTGTATCTAGCCAGTAATGAAATATGAGAGTGAAGTCATAGTCATGATAAATTTTGTTAAATTGAACACCTTGAAGAGAATATAAATCCAATGCGGTTAACCTAATATCAGGAGCTATAAAGATGACCCCGATCACTTGTCTAAAACAATATATAAATTATTATTATCATTATATTTTTATATAGTCAACTCTCAATTATTTATAGTCGGCTTATTTTCTAAATTCTAAACATTAAGGGGAGTTTAGTAAAGTAAATGCTAAACATACATCCATAATATTACAGCATTTGTGGCAATATACAGTGTGTTTATAAAATCATGGTAGGGTTTTGAATAAGTTATACTTATAGAAATATACAGATTTTTTTTTTTAAACAAGTAAAATTAAAGAACAGGCGATAAAAATGTTCTTGTTTATCCGAGTTCTTTTTAAGGTTTTTGAGTTATTCTGCAAATATTCAAACAATATTCTGACAGTAGAAGATCTGGACTTATTCATGCCACTACTTCTTGAATTCACCATCTCAAATGTTTGATGTTCCAAATCCTTTCAGTGTAGACATTTTGTTCAACATATCCTAATAAATAAAACTCCATGGGTGTAAATTCAAGTGGACTTGCCTTGTACTATTTATATTGAGTTAAGACCTTTTGATGTGCTACAATTTAACATTTACTACTAGGTTCAAAGTCTAACTTTTGGGCGTTACGTTTAAAAAATCTACTTGTATTACACTGTATGTATATTATATATTCATTGCTTTGCCTTAGAACTACTTTAATTAATTAACATACCTTATTTCAAGTCTTTATCAAGAAGTACTATTGACTTGAAATAAGGTATGTTAATACATTGTATGATCGGGCTGGGTAAGTACCATGATGGTTTGTATCAACTTTGTAATTATACAAACTGTTTTTTAGGTTTTTTATTCATGTTTTTCCCCCCTCAAACCTTCATCTCAACATTTTCACAGTTAAATAAAAGTTGACTGTACTGGTTACATTTTCTAAAACTATTTTTCTTGTTACAGCCAAAGCACCTGCTCCAGCGCCTCCACCACAACTAACTCATATCCAGTTGAAGATGTGGGATAACAATTCGTCATCTTGCTAACATTAACACTCGCACGTTGTTTTTGTTTTGCTATGTTGCTCAAACTGGTTTAGAAATGGTTCTACAAGGTAAAGGTAATATTTGCCTGACAGCACTGAGCCAAAGAACTATGTAATAAATATTAGATAAAGTTCGTTTGAAGGTTAAGATTTTGTCCTAAAGAAACCTTCTTTAAGACGAGGTTTTTTTAAAAGAAGTTAAACTTGCAAATCACAAGTTTAATAAACACTTTGAGGATAGAATTGTTCGAAAGAATTTGTTAAAACATATTTCTTAAATGAGAAATTACAATATGATATAAGGCGAGAAATAGTAATTTAAAGTAAATCTAACATTGTTGCTCTCTTGGTTTTTAATTTTTCTTTCTAAATTGTAAAAAAAAAATTATAAATAATTTCGTAATGTAACACAATTTAACTTAGGTTAACTTTCACAACGATTTGAAGCCATAACTAGGCTTTCAGAACAAATAGTTCTGTATAACAAAATATTGCCAAATGTATTCATCTCTAATAATGATAAAACAAAAACACTACCTCAGTAGATAACAGCAAATGTATTGTAAAATCACTCTGGTAAAGTCGTAAAAAAAAAAAAAACACATAAATATAATCTATAAATTGTAAATAATCTAACCTAACTTGTACTAGCCTAGGTGTGAAATATTCAATTTCGCTATTACAATTTTAACCCTTTAAGGAAACCACCGTTCTGGAACGGCGGCAACTTACTGTTGAAACTGGGTTTGTTATTAATTATTTACCATAAAATGCAGCAAAAATGAAATAATAACTTTATTAAATGTTACAAATTTAAAAAAGTTTTTTCGCCATACTGCTTCAAAAACAGCTGTTTTCAATACATGCATTGAGATTCTAAAGTTGTTCTTTTTAGTGCTAGGACCTAAAAACATCAGCTGAGGTCGAGGCCATCAGCTGTTACTTCGTTTATAGGAATTAATTAATGTTTGTAATGAATCTATAAAAACTACCGATACTCTTGATTGTAAATAAACTGAAAAAACAGCCGTTATCATCGTTATAGTTAGGGTAACTTGTGCAAACTTTTGATGGTAAATAGGTTATAACATTTAAATTTTTGGGAAATTGTTTTCTTATAATGTTTGCAGTATAACGAAAAATATAGTTTATCACTAGTACCAAAAGAAGCTTTTTGATCCTTGTTCATTTTCCTGCCTCAGCCGTTAAACTTGGGCTTGTATCGAACAGCTTTACTTTTGGTCCTAGTGATGAAATATACTATTTTACAAGTAGGCCTAAAATATTTTTTGTATGGTACTCTTCAAAACAAAGGTAGATGCAAGGTCCTAGATTGCAATTTGAACATTCAAATGTACTGTCTTTCCTCTTTTTTGTTCTGTTTGACGTGTTTGCACACACCAAACATCTTTGGGCCTTCTGATGTTGGACTAGGCCGAAGGAAGTGACGTGTAGTGAGACGTAGAGATACCACTACAGACCGAGGTACAATTGCAGTTGCTGTAGGCGCACTGTGTGTTTCAAAGATTTGTTTGATTAGATTCATTCTAAAATCAAGAAGTGGAACTTTTTTCTGATGGTGGATTTGAAACATGAAATTAATTCAAAACAACAATGTCCAAAATGTAGAAAAACAACTTACGGTACCTTTCTTTGATTTTCTTGCAGAGTTATTGAAAGAAATCATCATATCTGCCTTATCTACTCCTCCTATTATCTTGTTATACTCTACTACACTTACAGGTTTCTGTACAACACCCCTGTGCCTTGTTACATTGACCATTTCTTGTTTATGCAACGTTGATAACAGTCACAACGTTTATCACACAAATGACAATCATTTTCTCATGAATTCTGACTTCCACATCACCCTTCTTCATTTTTTGGGGAAAACGGCATATTTTTCCTCTTTTGCATAACTGTTCCACATGCTCCAGTGCTGTTATCAGACAGCCATTCAAACAATGTAGGGCTTTAATACCAGTTATCAATGTACAATACATGGTTTTTTCCTAGTTAGGGCTGCAATAATGTTTCAATAACCTTGGCTGACGCTGAATCAGTCATAATTTTCAGTATAATGAATGCCTTTACCGGTGTAAATAATAAAACCTAGCACCATACGCGTCTGGCTATCACACAAAACAAACAATTATATGCCAAATTTATTTGGAATATATTGTTTGAATCCAAGCCGCTCTTTCCACAGCATCAAATTTTCATCTATTATTAGATCTTGAGTTGCATAGTAGCTAGATATAAACTTACGCCTCATTGTCTCAATGACAGTTTGTATCTTGTATAGTTTGTCTCCCTCACAGGACAGTGCATTGCAGTCGAGATGCAGTATTCTTAGTAAAATAAGAAATCCGTTTTGACTCATCACTTTGGAAAATATCGGTGGTCTCTAACAAAGGGTCAGTTGTCCAATAAAGCTTGTCTTTTTTTTTTTTTTTTTTTTTTTTTTACAATGAGGCATTAACAGTAATAGCCCAAAAAATATGTATAGCTCATCTGGATCAGTTTTCTTCCGTTTCATTCGATTAGGCCACCAGGAAGGTCCAAACACTTGTCGGCATATCTGTTTGTTTCAAAAGCTATAAATTTAGTAAGTGGTGAAAAAACCTGTTTCAATGTCATCAATCTCATCGATATCTAATTTTAGCCCTGAATTGTGGATGAGTCAAAAATAAAGTCATTTGGTTTGAAATCATTACTGTGTTTCCATGTTTTGCAAACCGGACACATAGAAGGATCAGAAGGTAGTTGTGCAAATGGTGGGACGACTGGTATATCTTAATTGTAATCTGTGCTTATGAGAGCATCATCTGTGCTTATGAGAGCATCATCTGTGCTTTGTACAGTTAGGTTTCCAAGCACATCAAACATATCTTGTGGAATAAACTTTATCTTCGCAATCACTAAACACTTCGTCATCAGACTGCAAAATATTGTTCTCATCATCGGTAATCTGATTAGCCTCACTCAAATCGTAAATACATTGTCTTAAGTCTTCACTTTTGTTCAAATTATCACTATTCATTTTACTATAATTAAAAATGGCAAAGAAATAAAGTGATTACACAAAAAATGAAATAATATAAACTGAACTAAAGGCGAACCACTTTGATGATAAAGCCGTGAAGAGACACAAAGGACTACTGAAGAAAACTTACCAACATACTAAAAAAATGATGTGACACACACTAAGGAGCTTAAGTGCCAATTCTGGGTGCCAGTTGGCTGACCTTAATAACAGCTGAGACAAAAAGCAGACACTCTGATGCTATAGTATGAGTGTTTCGCTGTTCGGTAGCATGTCTTTTTAGCATCATGTATTATATCACAACTCGTTTTTCATCACACAAATAATACTACTAAGCCATATAACATGTTTTCGTACACTTTTTGTTGATTTATAAACATTATTAAAAATGAATTCAATCCTAAAACGTTCCAGAACGGCAGAACTCCTTTGAGCACGTTTTATTGGTGCTGTTCCGGAACGGCATTACTCTTTTCACAATAATTTGCCTTACTCCTTATTAAAGTGTTAAAATTAAATTACAGAAAAAAATACGCTATTTTGAAAACGTGAAAAATTATGATTTTTTTTGGGGGTAATACTACAAATTAAAGTATAAATCATTCAACAAAATTTTCTATCAATATTTGTTTTCGTTCTGGAGCTATTATTGCAAAATAACACTAAAAGGCAGACAGATAGAAAAGGACACATTTTAGGAGATATATTTATCTAATTATTATTTTTTTATGTCCCTTATTACCTTCCGAAGTTTGGCAAAACATTTTATGAACATCCCTGTATTAAAAGTCTTGTTTATTATATCCGAATATCCTGATTAGCTTCCATGTGATTATGGTTTAGGCTTTGGTTTAAACACTATGTTTCAAGTAATACCAGATGTTGAGTTTCTACATAACACAACATCTGGTATTGCTCTAAACATATTGTTTGAACCAAAGCTTAAACCACATTCTTAATGAAGGCAATTTGGATACTTCCAAAATTAGGTTAATGTCATATCCTAAAATGGGATCCTTTATCTAAGAACATCGGTTAGAAGATGAAGAGTGAACAAACATTTATAGATTTATTAAATGGAAAAGTTTGCACATAGCAGTTTTCTATTGTTATCTTGTTGGTTGAGAACGGTAAAAGAATGCTGTTTAAGTTGGTGATAAACTAAAGGAATTTCAGAGCATTAATTAATAAAACATTTAATCTCCGAGCATTATTTAATTTTTGTTTATTATTAGTTAATCAAAGTTTTTAAAAAGTCTACTGTACTGGAATAAAGGCTTCATCTTTAAATCCATAAATCTGTTTAATTTTATTGAGAATATAGAGTGTGAACGATAAGATGAAGTGTTTATTCCAGTACAGTATGCTCATTAAAAACTGGAAAAAAACCTTGGTAATTTGCTCGAAGTTAACTATTTTAAAAATTGGATGCCCAAGTGCTGGAAGACCAAAAAATTCTTTTGTGTGTGCTAAAATTACCTATATTTTTACAAATTTGTGTACTGATATTTCAGCTTTCCTTTAACACACAATGAAAACAAACACATGTTACCTTGTTCAGCATAATTGAATATGTTGTCAAATCAACAGTTAACGAGATTCAAACATTTTTAATGCTCCATTTTGAAATGGTTAAATGAAAATTTATTAGATATTATGATACATCTTGTCTTTGAAAAATATAAACGGAAATCAAAGCTGATTTTGAAAGATTGTTTTCTTTATTTTGATATTCCAGAATCACTTTCCAAAGTTTGGCAGATTGAATATGTAACACTTTTTATAAAGAAACAAACAAAATATGCAAAAATGTTGTATGAAACGAAAGTTATAATAATTTTTTGAAACCAATAATAATGATAGAAAATATTTTGGAATGTGTCGCCAGTAAATGGGCGGTTTTAAATAAAAGGGTTAATATTTAATAGTAGGATATACAATATTATTCTATTACATAATTATATTTTATAAAAACGTGTACATTTTTGTACAATGAAAATAACACACCTTACTTATAAACAAATATAATATTGTGTGGGTGATTCAAGAGGTGAAACCGAACTTCTGAAACTTTTTTAAGACAATTGTACAAATCTGTAGGCCTACACAACTTGGCTGTCTATTGTTCCATAGAAATTGTATTATTACTGATGTGTCAAAGGACACATTTCCAGATTTATGTTCTGTGAAATTTTTGGTTCTAACATCACTTCTGAATCACTCTGTATACTATATTATTTTCTTAAATTATAATAAAATCAATAATATGTACTTTAGCATGCACTATATAAATAGTTATAAAACATAATACATTTACATAATATATTATTTTTAAACTTAAACTTTCATTTCTTATATTTCCTTGTAGACAACAAATTTTTGTCTGACAAGTATCAAAACATTGTTAGGCTACTAAAAAATAATTAAAACAGGACATATGTAACTTACAGTTAAAGGCATACCAATTGGTATATAACAAAAATAATTACAATTAAGGAATAAGTATTGGACACCTTGGGGCATTGTACCCATATCTACAGCGTTCATGAACTAAACATACTCACTGAATACACAGACACACTTCTTAGGAACAATAAATGTTCTATTTAGCTGTAATTTAAATAAAAAATGTCTCTTTATATATAGATTTTGTAAATCTATTGAGTAATTCCAGCATGAGAAGGGGGTCTTTTATAGATATTCAATCTACGCTGTGTCCTTATTTTTCTTGTCATAAAAAAAGAAAATCACTATTATGAGCTGTATCACTCTTAAAGTAACAATATAATAATATTTGAAAGATATTTAATATTGTAAGCTTCCCTGGATGACTATCTAAAATTACCTCCCATAATTTAAATGGGAATGTATGAGAGCCGTTCGGAAAGTAATCTCCCATTTGACTATAAATAAAAAAGAGATGTAGATTTATTATTATGTACATTTTAAAACTACAGCTCTTCACTATTTTTCTACATAATCACCTTGTAGGTTTAAACATTGATCATAGTGATGGACCAGTTTAGAAATCCCTTCTTCGTAAAACTTTTAAAACTTAATTTGAATTAATAAATAATATAGAAAATGGAAACGGAACATTTTAAAACTGTTAAATTTCTATTTTCTATACATCAACAAAAAAACAAAACAAACAAACAAACCATATTATAATTTTTCACTTATAATTAAACAATACTGTTATACTCTTCTATTTATTGTTGAAACTTCTTTCTCAACTACAGTATTAAGGAAACAAGAAACAGATTATAAGGGCAATTAAACAATACAATTGCAAACTTAATTTAAAAAATGAAACAATCGGTTTCTGTTAAGTATTAAAATAATATTTAAACGCTGTTATACTAAATTTTCAAATCTGTTTTTTTTTATTTGTATTAAATTATAATTGAGTAAACCTTGTAAAACCTACCTAACTTACTAAATAAATAATTTAAGAAGAATTAACAGGATTGTTTATTGATTTATAACTATATAGTTGTATAATTAAACAAAAATAAACTGATTGACAGTGTTGTTGATACTTTTTTTTATACAAATAAAGAATAGATTATACAGGTTGGAAATTACACAATATTTTTGGAACTTGTTTCAAATTATTGTTTATGAATTAAACATGATGCAAAGTAATGTGGATATAAGAATATTGTTTAAGAACAAGAAACCAGAACAATACTGTGGAAAATAAGAATAATTAAACAAATATTATTTGAATTGTTTAATAACAAGGTAATTAAACTATATTGTTGATTCCTCTTATTGTTTGTAAATTAAATAGATACAGACTATTGTGGATTAAACCATATTGTTTAAATAATTAAAGTTTACAGGACTTGTGATAAGACAAACAAACTGAAGTTTCTGTACTCAGATTGCAGATAACATAATTTATTACAGTATTTCAATGCCAGACGATGTTCTGATGCTAAACATTAGGGGATTTAAATATATCAACTTAACTTATTTATTTTAACCTAGTCATTGTATTTCTTATTATAATTTAATTAATTATTAATCTTCTGAAATATGTCATAGAACAACAACCGTTACGATCACATCTTTGAAATGTTTTTTTTTGTGTGAATTTCTAGTTATTGTCTTTATGGAAGCAATTTAAGAAAATTCCCCAGACCTCAATAAAACACTAACAACACAAAGACTGTATAGTTGTTTATTCTACCTTATGTACAATTTATTACAATAGCACTGCTATCATCTTCATAGGTACAACACACTCCTGTTAAGTGTTCTGTGTAATACACTTGTACAGCTTTTAAATCATACTCGACCATGTTTACCTCGATGAAAAATGAGAGAGTTATTAGAAAAAAACAACAACATATCTTTACTCAATATCCAGAAATTTTTTTTAAAGTCTAATACATCATGCATATCAACTTTAATGTAATAGCAGATATTTCTTGTTGAAACTCCATATTCAAGGATAAAATAAAGCAAAAGCTTAAAGTTTCAAATATTTTAATAATATAAATGAGCTACAATTGTTTCGCCTTGCGGTAACTTATGCCGATGATGCCGCAAGGCGAAACAATTGTAGCTCATTTATATTATTAAAATATTTGAAACTTTAAGCTTTTGCTTTATTTTATCATCATGCATATGCCTATAATAGTTCATTTGTGAGTCTATAATAGCTCGTTCATTAGCTTATAATAGTTCATTCATGAACCTATAATAGCTTGTTCGTGAGGCTATAATAGCTCATACATGTGGATGAGCAACTCATTTGTGTGTAATTTTAGCTCATTTATGGGTCTAAAATAATTCAATTGTAAGCCTATAATAAATAGCTAGTGCAATAGCACACTTGTTAACCTTCAATAGCTCTTTTATGGGCCTACAATAGCTTGTGTTGATCCTATAATAGCTCATTTATTAACTTATAATAGCTCGTTTTGCAGTTGGGCGATTTGCGTATACAATATTAATACCAGTCAAGGTTAGCAAACAACTGGATAAGCAGACAGCACCAGATCCATTATCGTATCAGTAGACTTGGAAAAAATAGTGATACAAGTTTCTTGTGTTTTCACTGTTTTTTTCTTTTCCATCTTCTCCACTGTACTTCACATTAAGAGCCCCTAATATTTACCATAACTTCTCTTTCAACTTTCCATAACTTTCCTGTCTTCCATTTCTTCCTTCAAGGATTGAAAATTTAATTGATTTCCTTCCAATTAAAAGACTGAATGTTAGTCATTTCTATAGGTACTTTTGGATAGGTTGGAACTTGTCCTCGATTTTACAGTACCAATGAGCAATCACCCCGAACAATGCCGAAAGATGTAATAACACCCAGTGAGATTGCATAAGTAAAATCTGATATTACAATCTATTCCAACTTATTCACAGTTATTTATAACAGAAATATTGAATGATGTGTATCGCTAGTTGTTTATTTTTAATAAATTGTTGTTCCATGACTATTCTAGAAGGCATTGTATTATACAGGCACAAGTTAAGTGTCCAACGTAATTATTTGTAACATAAATAAATATTCGTGTACATATTCTAAGTATAATAACTGTTATTGTAAATATTTTTAAAACTTGTAAATTGTACAAATTGTATTGATCCATTGTATCTTATCTAGGGTTAATCATAGTTTTAGGTTATGGAAAATAAAATGTTGATTTATTTAAGTTTTTGTTTTGATTTCATTGTCATATCCAGTAATTGTTCTTGTGGCGATGTTTAGAATTCAATCCATCTGTCTTCTTGTTCTTATCCTTTGGCACTGAGCTTATCCGCCACAAGTCCTCTACACTCTACCTTCTACAGCCATAGTTTTCTTGGTCGACCTCTTAACTGACTGTACAGCATGCTCTTTTACATTATATTGTTGTATATGTGGGTTACATATCCTAACCGCTTTGATTTTATGAACGTTACTATACTTTGTCTACATCCATTAGTTCTTCAAGTTCCTTGTTATTTAGCCCCTCAACGCAGGACATTTTGTAGTAAGGAATAATGACTGTTGTACTTTTTTGGAGGTATTTTAGTAAACGCCTGCAATTATAAGCAAAAGTAATTGCAGAACTAACCTATAAAAATATTAACCGATAAACACACACTCACTTATATTTCAAAAACACTTGATTTCAGAATTTATTTCAAACTAATCAAATCCACTGGGTTCAGGCAGACCTTTAGTAAAGATAAAAATAGTTTTTTCTACATGTTATGTATATTTTAGATTCTTCAAATAGTCCCAAATATAGCGGGTAGAGATCATTAGTTGACAGACTACTGCCACGAGCAGTGCTTAGCAATCTGCAAATACATTGGGTAAAATTATGTGAGTCCTGCTCGGCAGACCATATTGAGGGGTTAATATGATTGGCATCCTTCTTGATACATGAACTGGTAAAGATCCTTCTTTCAAATATTCGTAATCCATTTACATTGATCTTCTTGAGAGTCCATGTCCTTGCGCCATGATTATCAGCCTGATTATTGTCTTATACAGCCTTACTTTAGTAGTTACTTACAGTAGTTTTAATTTTAATAAGTTTTGGCAAGCATAATATGACCTATTTCCACTCATGTAGTTCTGTATTTCTTTACTAATTATTTAATAAGGTTTCTATATAGCTGAATTCAGGCACTTCTTTAAATTTATATCGACCTATATTTATATATTTAGTCAACCTTGCTTTATCTGCAGACACTTTCATATACTTTGTTTAATCCTATCTTTCCTGCTTCCACTTCAAATTTCTGAGATATATTTGTCAATATCTGACATTGTCAGTATGAGCATTCTGTAGAATATATTACCACTCATCAAGTTTTTCATCCCTATATAACTTGTTATTATTCTTTGATCCTGGTTAAGTTTACTGCATTGCGGAGGTGGTTTTTATCTATGGTTTAAAGTTTGTACATTTAATAAAGTACTATACCTTAATTTTCCGTCAGTGAACTTCTTTTTCTTTAATCTTGACGCGTTTCGAGATTTTTATCCCATCATCAGAAATTCCCTCTATGGATGGAGGTCGTCAAAACGTTAAATACACAAACACATACACATAACGCACAACACATTTAAAAAACACAGTCTGTAGATGCGCATTTAAATGTGTTGTGCGTTATGTGTATGTGTTTGTGTATTTAACGTTTTGACGACCTCCATTCATAGAGGGAATTTCTGATGATGGGATAAAAATCTCGAAACGCGTCAAGATTAAAGAAAAAGAAGTTCACTGACGGAAAATTAAGGTATAGTACTTTATTATATATATTAGTGACCTGGATACTGAAAAATGAATTCATTATTTGTACATTTGTCAGATTCTAAAATTTTTAACATATTAAATGTGCTGCCAATAAGTCATGACCCATGCTCAGTCTAAATATAGCTATTACTTCTCTTCTGACTTTTTCTTTATTCGCTTCCTAAGAGCTGTCGATCCCACACCATATTTTGGACTTTGAGGTGATTTTAGCTATTCCGTCTACATTTTTCTGTTAATCGTATTTTTTCTTGATAAGACATTCAGAGTGGATTTTCTTTGTTGTAGCTCTCCGACTTTGTTTCCTAATCAATATGTGAATGCACCTACTAAAAAGCAGACATGTTTTTCTTTTACCAATATTTATAAGTACTTTATCATCTAATGGATGTCAGTTAAGGTGTTATTTTGTTTTTTGTTAGAATATACAGATGCTTTGGAATCCATTGTAAAAATCAACCTTTTTGAAAAGACAATGTTTGTTTATCGCGATTAAGTAACTTCCCAGTTGGTGCTGAGCCCATCTTAATATATGTATATCCTTTTTGAAACCTTGTAAGTCCTATGAATTCATGTTTTTTGTGGATATTAACCTTTCTACGCAGTGCTTTATAGCCTAAACGTATGGACCAATTTTAATCAAATTTGATATGTGGGCGTATTTCAAAACTTAAAAAAAATTTCTGTAGCTGCTATAAGAAAACAACAATAATAAAAATTTTCTAAAAGTTGACAAGTGATTTGTTCAAAATCTCTCCGAAAAATAGTGGTTTATGAGATCGATTGTAACCCAAAAATGGGCCATTGGGCTGTTAGAAAATACGTATAATTTCTCAAAAGATTTATTACTCATTTTAGTGAAATATGAAGTAATTGACCCAAACCCATGAACAATATCACAAGTAAAAAAATATATTACAGTTCAGGAATATTACCAAATAATTTTAATTAAAGCTTGACTGCCGTCGTTTAAAAGCTTGATTTTAATTCATTATTACGCTGAGGATATGACTGGCACAAATGAAGCAAGTTTAGGTCCTATTTAAATATATGATTATTTTTGGATAGACAGCGTCCATTGTATTGCTTAGTGACAACAGTTTTGGTTCATTTTTATTTGGAGTTGTATGAGTAGGGGAGTTTGGCAATGTTTTGCACAATTTATTTATTTAGTTGTCTAATAATGTACTTCACTGCATTAAATATACGCTGACAACTAAACATAAAATGGACTATAGAACGTCTCAGAATTAAACAAAGCAAAATTAAGTTTTTATAAAAATAAATGTTTATATGCATTTGAAAATAAATCAAATTTAAAACAAAATTACCATTCGTAAATTGTAAATAACAAAATGAACCATAAACTGTTTTGAATTTAGTATTTTCCAGTTCACTTGTGGACATTTTTGTGCGTTATGAACCTAAGTACCAAATGAGAGAGTTTGTGCAACATATATTTCATTTTCATAATTACAAAATTTATCAAAAAGATTATCCAGATTTATATTGTTTCCAGGTGCTTCTCAAAATCCCTCAAAAAATCAAGATTGACTCTTTTATCATCTCTATAATTTTTTAGTCAATCCAAGATTGATTAAATAAAAAACATTGGAAATATATACTTTCAAGAAAATTCATCAAAATCATCATTTATGGTAAGCTTCAATTTTTGTGAATAATATATTTTTTCATGTGTAAAAAATATATAGTTAATTTGCTATTTTCTTCTCTTTTTTTAGGTTTATTTTCTTAAAGTGTTTATTTTATTTGGTCTAGAAAGTATTAGTCGGGATTGCTCATAGGGGGGGGGGGAATTGTTTAAGTTATGAATACATGTTTTTATTTTTTTAATGCAAAAGATTAAAACATATTTTTTGACACACTACTACATGGTTTGATAAATAACATAGTATTGTGTTTTATACAAATACTAGCTTTACCTGCGTTGAATTCGGGCTGCGTGTGTATATTTATAATTTGCATTTAGTTTTCCATGTGCGAAATACACAATTGGCATTATTTAGTCTGTGAACCTCATGATAGAGTTATTATACGATTTACACTATTGACCGAAGGTACTTGGTAGAACTCCATTTTAATGAAAAAACAAACAATATTTAGTAAATTCTACAATTTTACTGAGTCTTGCCAACCATGGTTTCACCAGCAACGGCATTTGCAAGGCAGCTTAACACAGACTAAGGAAGATATTGAAAACTGACATATAATATTACAAAAAGAAGGAACACGCCCTTCTACTCCCTCCCCTTTAGCTAAGTAACTGTTCTTCTTTTTGTAATATTATATGTTAGTTTTCAATATCTTCCTTAGTCTGTGTTAAGCTGCCTTGTAAATGCAGTTGCGGGTGAAACCATGGCCGGCAGGACTCAATAAAATTGTAGAATTTACTAAATATTGTGTTCGTTTTTTCATATAGAGTTATTATAACATCACTGTTTGATTTTAATGTTTTTAAGCTAGATTGATAACATACAGGACATTTTAATGAAGTAAATCTAGTAACAGTTTTATAAATTTCATTACAAATAATCTTTTTCTTTGGTCTTCATGGACACAATATTTTTTTATTTTACCATTAGGCACCAGCAGGTAGATAATGCTGCTAGAATAATTCATATGTCTATGTGAGAAACATTGGCTCTATAGAACAACACCAACGACAAACATGGTTTTAACTCAATGTTCTGACTTCAAAAATGTTTCCAGTTCCATTTCGCATTCAAATTATATAAATTTTTTAATATGTTCAAAAATGTCAATTTCCTATTTGCGAGGGATTTTAGCTGGATCTACACTCTTCTTTGTCTAGTCTTGGGTTAGAGCGCTCTCATGTTTTCATCATATATTAACCAACCCTTATTCCCTCCTGGCACTATTAAAGTATTCAAGTTCTTCTAATGGTCTTAATTATATATATATATATATTTTTTTTTTTATAAGGCCAATAATTTTTGCCTTTAAAATAAGAAGAAATATATATGTGAAATGATTATAGCATACTTTCAAAATTTTATTTCAATATTAGACATATAGAAAATTTCAGTAGAAGTTGCAACTACAGTATTTATATTTATTTCGCATATATATCTTTGCATAGCCCTCAGGGGCTAACTATGGTGACGTTAGACCCCCTTGGGGTGACAGACCCCTTTGGAATTATGGCTCCTGGACCTTACTTCAATTGGGTTCATTTAGCTGACTCTCTCATTTATTCATAACAACTTTAATTTCACTGAATTTAGTTTTGTTTTCATTGTTTATATAGGATATACATTGAAACCATACAACAATATTAAAAATAATATAAATATTTATTAACATAAATTGGAATAAAATATAAATAGATTGGCAATACAAAAAAAAAGTATGGGTTTAGGATTCGTTGTGATTATTTATACTGTCTTCTTCTTTGATGGTTAAAGCTTTCTGGAACACATCGTCAAATACATTGGAATTGTCATCTTCTTCATCGGGTACAATGATAGGTGTCGCACCATCGTACAAGCTGGATCGTGACATAGAACGTTGGTATTGGGAACGTGATACGCTTCGGGTGAAACTGAATTGTCTTTGTAGTTTGCGTCCATCTGGTGTTGATGGGATGCGCAGGATTCTGGGAGATGTGACGGCGATGATGTCGCTGGCGAAGTTTGTTATTATATCCCAGGCGAGATCTGAAAATAAAAGTTTAGGTTAACCTCTTCAGGTATATTTATTTTTCAGTTATTCAGAAAAGACATATTTTTGTTATACTAAAAGAAGCCAAAAGTTTTGATTTTTTAGCTATTTTTAAATACAAAATGTACTTGAAAAATATGCTACACATTCATTTCAAATGTGGAACAATTTTTACACAAATTTTTAAAACACATCAATTTATTTTAAGTTTTACATTCTCAAAATATATGTAGTATAGGAACAGTTATGTGATGGTCAAAATTTCAGTGTCAAGTTTTTTACAAATACAGTATATTCGTTTTAAGATCCAAATACTGTAAGTGGGTTTTCAGAATGTCTGTTGTATGTAGAGCACCCTACATCCCAAATGCACCCTCACTGTATTCATCGCCTTATGAAAAGGGAAGAAAAAAAACAACATAACTCTTAAAGCCTCAAATACTCTAATAGTCTTAGCTCCTTCAGAGGCTCGTTATAGTGAGTACCGTACGGGTATGGCAAACTCGAGAGACCTCACCTGGATATTGACATTTTTTCATGTAATATCTTGGGTTAGATCCCTCTCTTTCATCTTTCCTATCAGATTTCTCTTGAGTAACTCTGGTTTTTTTTCCAACCCTGATGAATTGGGTCTTTATTTTATGTTGGTTTCTCCTCTTTTTTTAAAGTGACGATGACTGAAAAGTTTTTTGTCTTTAAACAACAACAGGGGAAAATTGTCCAAATCTGTAAATTAATTTTATTTAAATTTCTTATATAGACATATATTGTCCATATCTTCTCATGTCGTTTTATTTAAATTTTCAAACGAAGCAGCTGCCATAAAAAAAAATTGTTTTACTAGGTTATGACAAAAGAATAATTTAGCTTTAAAGACTGTGTTTGCATCATGCACAGTATTAACATTAACATACCTATATCCTCTGCCGTCGCATATTCTGCAGTCACACAAAACCTTATAATGTATTTGCCTTTGATACATGCGGGCACCATGTGGAGTTTGCCAGAATGATTTATCTCTGCTAACAGATCTTGGTTTACTCTGTCTGATGTTGCACGAAGTCGAAAACACACCAATCCCATCTGTAACAACAGTTTAAATGGTGTCGTGAAGTCTTGGTAATACCAAGGGCATTCAAATATAAAGAACTTGTGTATATAATAACAGCCAAACCTATTTGTGATGATTCTTGGTACTACAAATCTGATCCTAATTTTTGTTTATCAAAAACTTGAATAAGTTGTTTAAGTTGGGTGATTCAAAATTGTATGAAAATATTTTAGGAGCTGATTTTAAAGCTAAAAATAAAAAAAAAAAATTGTTTATATAAACATAGATCTAGAAACCCTTCGTTTTTCATCTGTCAGCCATTTTGTGTTTAAAAAAACTCTTTAAAATTAGATGAAACATTGAGTGAAATTTGGTAAACACATTATTTATGTAACCTTTTACCAGTATATCAGAAAACCAAGACTTTATTTTGTATAGATTCAAAATGGCGGATGTATGAAATGTTTAATATCGAATATCTCAAACACCACTAACATGTCAAAATATTAACAAGAAACAAAAGATTTTCTTCTTTTAATGAAAAACCAAACGCTTTTTTATATTTTTCCTGTTAGTCAAAGGGTAACAGAGTTTTTGTCAACAAAAATTTAAAAACACTTTTTTGGTAATTGTCTATAACACTCAAGGTAGCCTTTACTAAATTATTATAAATGTTAATCTATTGCTTAGAAATTTACAAAAATAAAAATGTTTCCCTTTACAAGTTTTAAAATGGTGACTGGTGTTTTAATATTTTATTTTATTGTTTCCTTCTCGCTGATAACTCTTGTTAACTTTTACCTACAGAAAACTAAAAAAAAGAAGCTTTTTGATTTTCATTAAAAGAAGTAAATCTATTCTTGTAAATATTTTGTAATATTACTGTTATAATTTTCAAATTTTTTTAACGTTTGCCATTTTGATTGTAAAGGGTTTAAATAATGCATAATATACCAAATCTTCACTCAATGTCTTATCTGCTTCCAAAGATACAATGTTTTTTTTCGTAAAAATACAAACTGGCCGAAAGGTGGAAACCGAAGTGTTTTCGGATCTATACACTTTTTTCTTATTTTTTATCTCTAAAATCAGCTCCCGAAATATTGCCATGTAATTTTGAATCGCCCTATATATTAAAATGAACTTATATTCAGTTTAAAACCAACATAAATAATAAAGCAGTAAAACAACAACACAAACTGCTATTAAATATAAACAATGATTCTAATAAGAGTGTTGCAGGAGCACTGACCTCATAGTGGCGCGGTCTAGACCGGATAAATGTCCAAACTTGAAAGGATTACTGTGGGGTGAATGAAAGTTATGTTATTTTTTTTTTTGTTTGTTATGGTTTTGTCGTAGACAGATGACAGAACCAAAAATATTCGAAAAAATATTTTTCAAGTTTTGAATACAGGAGGTCCGTATAGTACACAAGTATTAAATACAAACAGGAATTTTCATGCTCTGTTCTTGGAAAGAGAAAGATAATCATGACTCGTTGGGTAAAAATATTAACGTTTAAACTTGTCAATAATTGTGGTAGTTTCTCTTTCTTGACGGTTGTAATCAACATGTCAGAGCAGGAGGTACAGAGTATTGTTGTGCAATGAACCAACATTGTCATTAGATCTTGACAACTGAAGGTTTTATTCAGTCTTAGATTTTTTTATAAACGATTTTTCATTCCATCTCATATTTATTTGAGACTTAAAAATATAATCTTGGGAGATGAGTATTTCTCTCAGTCCAGATTGTATGATTATTCAATGTGTGAAACCACATTAAATCTGTTATATGTTTTTAACCATTATTTTAATGTTTTGATGACCTTTCGTGATCAACATTATTTGTAGATGAGTGCACTTGACATCTGAAACAGCAATAGTGTTCAAACACCACAATTGGATCATTTGAAAGACCCACAACAGGTATTTATTAACAGTGATTAAAATCAGTGATCTTGGAGACCTTTCCACAATGAAAATAAATAATTGTAATAATAAAAATAATATTGTATTCAATAAAACCCTCAAGGGCTCACTTATAGTGAGTAGGGCAATCCCTTGAATCCTACCTTTCTACAAGTGGTCTTGGATTAGCTCCCTTTCTTTCATATTTCCTATCAGGTTTCTCGTAATCAACTCATGTCTCATCCTACCCTGATGCTAATAAAGTTTTCGAGAATTATGGGACTTTATTTTATATAATCTTTTATTTATTTTTTTTTGATTTTTGTTGTTGTTTTTTGCATTTAAAACAACAAGGGAAAAAATGTTTTCAATAAAGTTTTGCTAATAAATTCCTGATTATATTTGAATGTGGGGAACGGAATACCTGGAGTCTTTCGTTAAGTCCGAGGCAGAATATGAAGGGAAGCTAAAACCATAGTGATTATTGTGCATGGGTTCCATGAATGATCACTGGTCCTCGGGCATCAAGGCCATAGCTTAAAATGGTACCACGGGAGTATGTTCACAAATTCATAAATTATGTTTAGATTTTGTGTTGATAGGAGACACAGGCTTGGAAAGTGGTCCTTGGTATTACCTAATAGTACACAAATAGAAAATGAACAGTGTTTTATTGTGTTTTTTTTCTGTTTATGTAATACCAATGAGCACTTTCCAAGGTAAGCCTGTGTCTTCTATCCATACAAAATCTAAACATAATAAGCTATGTATCCTACTAAACTCATCAATTACTAGTTTTTATTTGATCACCTCATAAATTACCAACATTGTCAAAAATTTGTTAACCTAAATAAATCTTTATTTTATAAAATAACCGAGTTTTTTTTTCAGTGTTTTATAACTTACCCTGACATCATTGAGTACTTCAAATCTTTTATCTTTCAACACATGGTTTTCAAACCTCTGTGCTAATTTGACATGGTTACGGATGTATGCTTGAAGACCAGATATTCCATAAGAACGCAAGACAAACCACAGTTTGAGAGAACGGAAGCGGCGACTGAGTGGGATTTGCCAATGTCTGTAGTCGAATGTGTCTTCTTCGTGTTCATGTTTCAGATAGATAGGATCAACCTGTATAAAAAAGAGTTTTTATAGTTTAGTTTCTTAAAAGTAATAAAGGTTTTGCGGTTTTTAAAAATATTTGGACAAATTCAGTTTATAGCATCGATAGCACCATATAATGAGGACTTTAGCTGCTTGGACAGAATAATAGACAAAAACAGTGAAACAGATTGTGACGTAAAGTCTGCTATAAAAGCACTTTGAATATGCACACAAATCTGCAGTGTACTCTCAACATTAAGGTTCCTATGTTCAATATTTATGTCAAGCCATTGATGTGAGACTATCACAGAGTAATTCATTGTGATACTAACAGATGGCGTGACTGAATTACCAAGGAGGACTTGTAGGATAAATCCCAGTAAGATAGCTGGAACATATCCTTTGATAAAAAGCCCAATAACAGTATTGCCCTTAACTGCAACACACTAGTTGAACACATAAGGGGTCTGCAAAAGAGTTGGAACAAAAATATAAAAAAAGAACCATTAATTCTGATGAGACAGCAGTGGAAATTTCCTGAAAAGAGATAAAAACTGATGAAAGTGTTTCGTATGATCCCTGTATTCCACAATGGAATTATGAACATATATACAGGGTGTCTTTTTTAACCGGGACACCATTGGGATCTCCAAAACTATAATACAGAAAACTTCAAATGCTTACTTGCCTACATTTTCCCCTGTAATAAAATGTATTTGAATTTTTTTAATTTAACAGTAATATTTCAATATAGGAGTCAATTTAAAATTTTTGTTTGTGTTTGGAAACCTCGTTTTGTATGTTGAATTATTATTATTATTATTTTATTTTTGTCATTCCAAAAATCACTTTTTTTTTCTAATCAGATTTCAGAACTGAAGAAAATCAACTTCGATTATTAAACCAATCGTAAATGTTTCTCTGAACTACATTTTTTGTGAAGAAATAAATCCTGTTAAGATTTTTATATAGAATATAGACTGCAGTAGATTAATTAAATTAATAAAGAGTTGATTAGATTTAAGTAAAAACTACGTTCCTTTGTTAGGGTCTTAAATAAAATTCGCTTGGTCATTATCTGTCAGTGCATATATCAATATATTTAACAAAACTTAATCAAATATTTATTTTTATTGATACATAATTACTAAAATTATCTCTTATTTCTAGTTTACACAGCTAACCTTGAACATTTAGAAATAATTAAATATGTCCACTAAGATTCTATCTTCGATGAATTTTATATATTTTCCTCAATTTAGAATATTAAAAAAATCTGGCCATTTTTTGTATTCCCTAGTTGTTGAAAACCTTCCCATCTCCCTTTTACATGAAATATAAAATAGACTAGCAAACCTAATCAGCATTATCGCAATTTTGACTATTCTCATAACTATAGTCTATTTAAATAAGCCAGTCAGTAGTAGACAACAAACTGTTCACATGATAAGCCGAGTTGTTGTATTGGTCACTCTTTCCAACATATACCGTCATCTCTCTCATTTTTTGTACACTCATGGACCCGTAATAACACAATGTCCATGCAACAGCTATTTGAAAAAGGACTTACAACCAAGGGCGTACCCAGGATCAAAACTAGGGAGGGGGGGCAAGCCATGGTCATTCAATATACAATTTATTATTAAAATAGTTATTTCAAGAATTGTATTAAATTCCAGCAACAAAATGTATAATAAAGATTTATTTTTTGTTTCCTAGGGGGGGCAGCTGCCCCCCTGCCCCTCGCTGGGTATGCCCATGCTTACAACATTACTATATGAATGATTATTAAAGATGGTTGATTATTTATAGTTGTTTTCAATCTATACACCTATTTTCTCTCTTTTAAAATTATATTGCACTGCGATGTGCTAACTTATAACAATAAATAAATAAAATACAAAATTATAAACATAGAAATTTATTTTGTTTAGTCTAGGCTTACAAACTGTAATCTTTAAACTTAGATATTTATTTTCAATGCTCGTGTCACATTGGTTATATATTTTTCCTAGTCAGGTTAATTAATTTAGAATTGATCTGATATAAATTATGTGGGCGAAAGTTGTACGTAAATAATCCAATTTACTTATTTGAAAATGGAAAGTTGAGATTTTCATAATTTTGAAGTACTCAGTTGGAGTCTTGCATATTAGCCGCTAGATGCCGTACATGTCTGTATCACATGAACAGTGAGTGGCAATGTTTACTGCTACTGATTGCCTTATTTAAATAGACTTCCTCTTGGGCTACTTTCATTTTTAAACTATAAATCTTATTCTTTCTTGATCTCTAATCTAATAAATTGTATAATCTTATATCTAACAACCAGTTTAAACTTACCACAAGACCTGCCATCAACTTCTTCCTGTCTTTCACCCAAAGACAAGAACAATCAAAACTAGTCAACAACCATTTGTTTGTATTTGTATTGAATGAATGTACGTAGTCAATGCCAGCCATCAGTGGTCTAAACTCTGGGCAGAGAAAAGAACTTCCAGCGTAGGCGGCATCAACGTGGAACCAAATACCTGGACGATTTGAGATGACGGCGCCTAATTCCAGGAGGTTGTCAAAAGCACAACTGCCTGTAGAACCCAGTACACCAAGGACAAAGAATGGTTTCAATCCTTGGGCTTCATCTTCTTCCATGGCCTAGCAATTAGAAATAATAAAAATTATTAAAACTCCAAATATACTTATTTTATATTTCATTTATGACAGGCACTTAAGGTTGACACCTCTAAATTTGGAATTATATATTTACAATCATTGCACAAACTTTCCCACTCACCTATTCTGAAAACAAACATGTCAGTTTGGTAATTGTCAAAGAAAAAGTGAAAATGAACCATTGTAGACGATTTTGAAAAAAATATTATATATTTAAATGACGTCTTAAACTTGTTTCACTTGTACTATATTATAGACATCATCGACATAAATTGTAATTGATTCAAATCAATGATTTTGGTTAAGGTTCATTTATGTTTTTTACGAGTTATCCTTAAACAGTACTATTTTTTTCTATTTGCGATTTTAGGTCAATAATCTTTACACTAAAATTTGACCGAAAGTAGAACCAATTTTGAAAAATTGATTATTTTATAATAGCCCCATTGCCATTTTTTAAATATATTTTTTTCTGATCACACACAAAACGGAATTTTTAAAAAGATTGTGACTAGGCCTAATACATTTTATTTGGGTACTTTATTTTATTTTATCAAAATGTTTAGAATTTTTTTTTGTGTTCATATTTGTGACATGACGCTCCAAATTTTGAGTTATCGAACAAATGAAATAAAATTACAGAAAAATATCAAAATATGCCCACATACTAAAATTGGTTCTCTAGTTTAAACTGAAGACACAGATGATAGACATAATTTTTGAAACCACTTTTTTGAACTCTGAGCACTTCAAATAGGATATTTCTGAGGTAAACTCGATATCAGTATTTTTTTATCTATCATATAACATTCCCTACGTATGTTATATGTGAGAAAATAAAAATTGGAGAGATTCTTTTTGTTCTTTCCTATTTTTATGAAACTCGTATCTCCATGATAATTTAGACTGTAAAAGTATTTCACACTGACTTCCACCATCATCACCCCACCCCCATTCTACTGAAAAATATAGGCACACTAGTAATTAATTGAATCATATCTTGCTTTTATTTAATAATAAATATTTCAAACTTAGATAGGCTGCACACTACAGCGATACGACGTTGTTTATCATTATGATGTGCGACTTTTATGTGAAGATAATTTTGTTGCATACCAAAACAATATGATCTCTTTGTAGAAGTCATTGTTCCTAGTCAGTTTATCAGTTATAAAATGAGAGAAGTTTTGGGTAATGATATACGATACATTTCTGGAAGAGAATTATCTCAAGACGAAAAGAAATTTTATAGTATGAACCTTGAAAATTATCATTTTAAAATTGTTACACCTTCCTTTGAAGAACTTGATTTCTAACTTTCCTCTTAATTTAGTCTTTCAGTTTATAGTTCCATAAACAGGAGTGTTAAGAAACTTATCTTCAATATTAGTTGTACCTCTAGACATCTTGTCATTTTGAATTATCGTATTATACCAAGCAAAGAGAAAGGCAGAGTGTGTCACCTATTATATACATCTTACAATTATAGATGTCATTATCGTACTGGTGTACACCTGTTTAGCCTTTTGAACATGTGCTATCTTATAAAATAATTATCACAAACCACTTATGACCTTAAGCTATCTATCGAATCACTCTATTGTGCAGCTGGCCTTAAAGGAAAAAAAATCCTTACCCTTCTCAGAATCTCCCCTCGAAAACTATTGTTATCATCAGGCTCCAGTATTCTCAGTTGAACGAGACAGATCTTTGCAGCTTTCTCAACACTAGAGTGAGCTTCTTTAGAACAGTAAGCTACGAGGTTAGGAAGGAAACGTGCAGCTTTCTCTGCTGGTTCGTCATCATCTTTTAACCGTTCCAGAGCAGCTGCTCTTGCAGCCAACATACAAACAAGAATACACTCACTGGCCGAACCCTGTAAGGAAACAAACATACAGACTTAATGACATTCACCTTTCCTTATTGTTTAAAAGTAAACAAACTTGATATTTATTTCCAAAAATATAATATTTTTGTACAAAACACAAAATGACAGACAGACAACTAAGCTTTCAAAGAAATGATTGCTTGTTCTGTGTTTATTTCAACCCCAGAAACAATCCTCTAAAACATCTGACAAGAGTTCCGAAACACCTTGTATAAAAACACCATTTTTCTTAAATAAGTAAAATTATATACCTGAATGACACCACCTCCAGATTTGTGTGACAGGAAAGCCTCTGGAAGACCGATTGCTTTACCTGAAACAATAAAAAATAGGCGGTTTACTCATGCAGAATTTCTTTAACTTGAACATAAATTTATTAGGTAATATACAGGTTGTTGCACGGAGAGGTGGGAATTAACTTTAATGTAATAGCAGATATTTCTTGTTGAAACTCCATATTCAAGGATAAAATAAAGCAAAAGTTTAAAGTTTCAAATATTTTAATAACTTCAGTTGCCCGATGATGCCGCAAGGTGAAACAATTGTAGCTTATTTATATTATTAAAATATTTGAAACTTTAAGCTTTTGCTTTATTTTATCCTTGAGGAGGGAATTTTTTAATTAATATGTCGGACTCTACAAACTTGACGCTTTACAGTTACATTGCATAGATATGTAAAAAGTACCTTCCAGATTCATTTTTTTATAGTCAATCAAAACAAAATGGGGGAATTGTAAGTTTTCACCCAAATGATTTTATTTGCATAACCATTACAAATTGTTGATTTGCACATAACACGAAAATGTGTAAAACTTAATAAAGAACAGTAAAGAAACATAACAGTAATAAATTATTAATGCTCCAAATTTGACCTTTATTTGAACTGATGTCCATCGATAGTAATACACTGATGGCAACAAAACAAAAAAGGTTTTGAAAAATTTGCCGAGGTATCAACAGTAAATCCACTTCAATTAGCTTCAAATTCATCAAATTGCTATAAGGTGAGAATAAACTTTATCTTTCAAAAAGCCCCATAGGAAAAAATTGCAAACAATCAAGTCTGGGGATCTTGGACGCAAGTCCATGAAGTTATTGCCACATGCTATCCAACAGCTGGGAAGATCTCAATCTAAAACTGCTTTGGCCACAATTAGGATAATGAGGAGGAGCTTCATCCTGTTGGAAATAAACGTCCCTCATCTCCAGCTGAGTATGATCAGTTAATATTGATGGGTCTCTGCCTCCAGTCATACGATAAAACACCATCCTTGATGACGGCAGCCAAACAGTTATACCCTTTGATTTCAAGCCTTCTTCTTGTAAGATTTATGGATTTTGTGTGTTATAATAATTACAATTATGCCTGTTTCCCTGTTTGATAAAATGTAGCTTCATCTGAGAATACAATTCCTTCATACTACTCGACATTTTCAATTACCTTCGAACGAAATTCCACTCGTTTGTTTGTGTCATCTTCCAGTAGTTCATGAACTAAATGTGTTTTATAAAAAATTATTTTGTTTTTCTTGAGATACCTTTAAACTGATAACTTTGGTATCTCAGTAGTGGGTGAAACTTTTTAAGTGAATTAGTCTTGTTTGGAGATTTCAGTAAAGTAGCACATTTTTGTATTACAAAAACTATGGTATTCCTTTGAAACTGATACAATTTCTAGTAATATAGTTTTCCATTTATGAATTGCTTTTCTTGGTGGAAGAACCACCTTAGGGTGGGTTCTTTGAAAACAACTTATCGCTTCATATTCTTTTTCAAATACAATAGCCCAAGAACAACATTTCATGTTTTGTTCAATTGAAAAATTCATTGTTTCGAGGTTAGCTATCAGACATAAAACTGATTGAACACAACTAACAAATTGTTTCATTGTTCTGTGTTAATAAAACAACAGCTGATTTTGAGATTCAACAGATGGCAAAAATAGCGATCTTTCCGTGGGACACCCAGTATAGATTGTACCCGCTCAACAAATCAGGAAGGGAAATTTTTATAATTAAAAATTGTTAGTTTTCAATATTTCATACAAAAATAATAGGACTCTACTTTTAAAACTTCAATTGATTAACCATTAACCCATTGAGCACAGATTTTTACTAATGAACTCTACCCTCGGCACAAATTAGTCTAGCGTTTATACATTAAAATACATTTATTATAAGTATGTAATGTAACTATCTGATAATTAAATACAGTACAAATTCAAATATAAAACTATAAAAATAGTTTTTCTATCGCTAAACATCTCTAACTAGAGAAAAATAAAAAAAAAAAATTATTATTATTATATCACATAGTTGTTCCTAGCGGGGAACGTTAGTGGTGGGTGAAACTAAGGGGTAGAATAGGGAACTAGTGATGTAAAATTACTGACTATACCTAAGTGTCTTAGTAGTTGAAAGGATTAAGACGACAAGTGCTTGTTGTGCTCATCATGATAAATAGATCCATCTAAAGGAGTGTACATGTCAAAATTTTATCCCCCACTCCCAAGTGACTAGTTGACAAATTTTTCTTTAATATATATTTTGGAAGTTCAAAATATAAATATATATATATTTTTTAAATTTTGAGATAGTCCCTTTGGTGCTGGGAGTGAAAAATTAGCTAGCTACGAAAAATTAAATTTTTTAAAAATGGTTTTAAAGTCCTTTTTTTAGACGATCTGGTAGACGGTTGTTTCTTTTTTCATTTTATTTATCCCTTCATTTTGATGGAGCAGAAAAAAACTTTGAAAAATAAAAATTAACCATTACTAGACAAGCTCTAAATGGATGATTCACTAAATTAGCATTTTTTTATTTTTAAATAAATTGAAAATTCACAAAGCAAGATTTTACAAATCACTAATAATTTCTAAAAAAAAATATTAATAAACAGTTAAGTAATTCATTTGGAATAATTTTTTTAGGAACAAAAACAATTTAGTTATTAAGTGTTTAATGAAAGAAATATGAATTAAATTATTTTACATCAGACAAGTTTTGATCCTACAAGATAAAACAGATTAATTCAAAGCTCTCACGAGCACATGTTATAGTTGAAAATTATTTTACAAGATAATAAAATTAATTGTAACTTTTAAAACTCATTTAGAAACTCAATCGTGAATAACTGTTCTCAAGAAGACTAAGTAGTGCCAAAAAACAGTAATGAATCTTGACTGTCGTCATTAAAGGCACAATTTTAATCAAATATGACTGACTCTGAGAACGTGTTAATGGTGCAGGTTTAAGCTATTATTTAAATATTGTTTACAGACAGTGTCCATTGTTCGTTTTTACTTTTTAACCGATAACTATCGAAAAGTGTTGGTTGGTTTTGACGTTGGGTGAGTCAAAAGTTTAAACAAGTCAATACAATCATGGTACTTACCCAGCCTCATTATACAATGTAATACAAGGAGATACTCTAATTGTAATGCATAAAAGTTGGTCTCTTGAGCCTTATAAGAAATGTTAAATCGTATTTTAAGATCAAGGAGTCTTATCCAGTAGAGCAAGTTTAAAACAGTTGTTACACCGGTTTTATGAACCTAGTAATAAATATCATTACTTCGTTGAAGTGTATATATCCGCTCGTGTCAGTGTTTAAGCCCTACTTCGTAACTATACGAATATGAGACTTCTTAAAAGGTCAAGAAATTACATTTTCGACAATAACATTGACATCATAAAGAGATGGCGTTGGTACCATTACTGTACATACGGAATAGAAAACTGTTATTTGTATTATTTTAATATTTCTCTACTTACCAAACCAATCCAGGACTATTGTCTCCAACTCTGTACAGGCAGGACTTGCAGGCCAAGAGAATCCAATACATCCGATTATATCAGACAGCATATCACCTAGTATGGAAGGGTAGGAGTTACCTGAAGGGAAGTATGCATGGAATCTTGGGTGGTTCCAATGTGTTACCTGCAATGTGGAAATAGCAATGATTTAAAACTGCAGAGTAGTGTTAATTTCTAACACAATATGTAATATGATTTAATTGGACATGTATAAATCAACTCTCGTTATAAAGTGAAAAAAGAGAAAAAGATCAACATAGCCTAGGGCCACGTTGAAAACTAAATCTGTAATTTAGTAAAAGAAATCCTAAAACAAGGCATTAGCAGTCAAAGCTAAGATTAAAAACAAACAAGATAAAAAAAAAAAAACCACAACTTGTTTATGTTCTAGTTTTACACTTGATAACAAGAGTTGATTTATACTCTTGAAATGTCGTCGTGTATACACAAATGTCCGAATAATAATATGAACAAGCCATCATTATCAAATATTGAATATTGGTACTTCAAAAGTGTCTTCCGACATCAAATATGATCCTTTTCTTTCAAATTTAGGTAATTAGTAAACGATTTCATGATTTATTTAGCCATTAAATTCAACGGGCATGTACAATGTATAGTAGTTATTTAAAGAAGGATAATGTTGTGGGAGTGTTCATAGATGTGATTTCTAAAGGATGCCTTAGTGTAAAGGGACAGTATTTCTTAGCGTCTCTTTACAAATTCCTTAGGAACGTCCTGCTAGACATGCCTTAACCACTTAAGCCACTCATCTTCTTTTCACTAATAAGAATAATAATAAATAATGACTACTCACCCCAGGCATAATTTTAGTATCAAAGTCACTCATGATATCATCAAAGTTCTCCGGTTCCTGTGGCGCTTCCGACGGTAGTAATGGTTTCAGATATCCAGGTTCCAGATTAGGTGTGACTCTTCTAGAAGAAATGGTATCCATATAGTTGCACATGTAGTCAACCATATCCTTCCCCCTCACGCGGAACTCTTCTGTATTCATTCCTGCCTGCAACATCAGTTCAAGAGTTAATCAATGTCCAGCCCCCGTCATAAAGTGTAACACAAGATCGTCTTTCCTATAAGCTTGTTTCTTAGGCCTTGTAGGAAATGTTAAATTGTATTGGCAGATCAAAGTGTCTTATCCAGTAGAGTAAGTTTGTTTAAAACAGCTGTTACACAGGTTTTCTGAAATCACTATTTTCTTAATTTAATTTAACGAGCCTTAAAAAGTCTCCACTAAAAATGCACATATGTGAACGAGTTTCAACTCGCTACTTGTGTCAGTGACGCGGTCTTTCTAACTATAAGAACATAACTTTTCTTGTGAGGTGACATTAGGTTAGGTTAGATTGGCTAAATTACATTTTTGATAATAACTTGACTATTTCTCATCGTAGAGAGGTGGGGTTGGTATCATTAAACTAATTTAATGTGTTTTAATTTAAATAGCACACGAGAATATGAATACATACAGTTTCAATGGCCGCCATTTTGATATTTTCAATTCCCTTTGAAAAAAAGGAAGTTGAATTTTTTTGTGATAACCAATCTTAATGCATTATTGGGTAACTAATATAAACTTGTTATTGTGACTTACTTATGACGTCATAAGTTATAATTAAACATGTTAATTAGTAGTGTAATACCTAGAACGACGGTGTTGAATTTCTAATGCAATGCACACATTCGATTTTGTCTAGATCTGTAGGTTGTACTGATTAAAATGGATGGAATAAATTTAAAAAACTATGGAAAAGTATCAAAGTAAATAATAGTAGTTTCTGCAACAGTCGTATTATGACAGCCTGGAGAGAATGCAAGTTCGGGCACGAGCGTAGCGACTTCTTATAGGCTTAAAGGTAAAGGAGAGAAGGAAGTTAGGACTTGAGGGAAGAGAGTTTGATGACCTTTATGGTGCTAGAGAGGACACGAGTGTATCGAATCTTCCCACGAGTGTCTTAAAGGGTGGATACGAGTACAATCGTGCATACTTTACATTATCTACGACATCAAATATTATTATACAGGGTGTTCCAAAAGTTGGGAGATTCTTCTACTACGGAGAGACAATTGAAACCCCCTTTTATGGAATCTTTACTCAAAAAGTAAAGTAATTATCTTGATGAAATATTTAATTATATTATTTTATTGATTTTATCGCTTATATATTATTTTACCAAGGTAGTAATATTGAATAAATAATTATTTCAAGTGAAAAATATACGACCTAGACTGGGAATCGTAAAGCCAAAGGTCCTGGGTTCGTTTCCCAGTCTAGGACGTATATTTTCACTTGAAATATTTAATCACAAATAAATATAAACTTGGAGAATGAGTAGGGAATTAACTAGGCTATAAACAATTTGCATATTATGTTCAGAGAATTAATAATGCTAGGGTTACCAGTCGCTCGAAAACAAACAATATTTACTTATATATAATATTTAAATTTAAAACACTGTTGTAAATGGATTTGAAGTTTTGTTTCCTTATTGCATAGTTGTCCACGCATAATTCTCGTGTAATTGCGATGATAAACACTCCTTCCGTATAAATTTCTGTTTTCTCTAAATTGGAGGCTTTATTAAAAGTACAATTAAGAAACAGATCAATAAACTTAATGGATAAAACCCTCATTTTAAAACATTGTATAAGCCAGTCAAAACGAACTGACAAATACAGTATTTTGTGTAAAACAAGTAATCACAACACAAATAACCTCATTTTAAAACATTGGTATAAGCCAGTCAAAACGAACTGACAAATACAGTATTTTGTGTAAAACAAGTAATCACAACACAAATAACCTCATTTTAAAACATTGGTATAAGCCAGTCAAAACGAACTGACAAATACAGTATTTTGTGTAAAACAAGTAATCACAACACAAATAACCTCATTTTAAAACATTGGTATAAGCCAGTCAAAACGAACTGACAAATACAGTATTTTGTGTAAAACAAGTAATCACAACACAAATAACCTCATTTTAAAACATTGGTATAAGCCAGTCAAAACGAACTGACAAATACAGTATTTTGTGTAAAACAAGTAATCACAACACAAATAACCTCATTTTAAAACATTGTATAAGCCAGTCAAAACGAACTGACAAATACAGTATTTTGTGTAAAACAAGTAATCACAACACAAATAACCTCATTTTAAAACATTGTATAAGCCAGTCAAAACGAACTGACAAATACAGTATTTTGTAAAACAAGTAATCACAACACAAATAACCTCATTTTAAAACATTGTATAAGCCAGTCAAAACGAACTGACAAATACAGTATTTTGTGAAAAACAAGTAATCACAACACAAATAACCTCATTTTAAAACATTGTATAAGCCAGTCAAAACGAACTGACAAATACAGTATTTTGTAAAACAAGTAATCACAACACAAATAACCTCATTTTAAAACATTGTATAAGCCAGTCAAAACGAACTGATAAATACAGTATTTTGTAAAACAAGTAATCACAACACAAATAACAAATTCTTAATATAAAGTCAGATGTTTTTAATTGCAGATGTTTATAAATTTCTCAATAAAAATAACTGTTGGTAAAAATTTATTGGATGGGTCAAAAAAGTGATGTCGGTTTTCAGGCCCCCCTCAGTACTAAAAAAAAGTGGTTTTGGGAATGATTTTTGATGGTCGTGTGTACAGTGCTCTACTCAAAGGTGTTAACAGAATTTGATAAATTTAGTATGTTGTCACATCTCGGAACATTTAATAAATAATTTAAAAAATTGGGGGTAATTTCCTTAAGAAACAAAATATTTCATCATTGATTTATTAAAAAAGTGAAGAAAAGAACATAAAATAAAGACCCTTTAGCTCTGGAATGTTCTAAAGCAATTTAGGTCAAAAAAAGTGGTCAAGACAGACCTGATAAGAAAGATGAAAGAGACTAACCTATGACTACATAAAAAGGTGTAGTTAAGTTATATATTCAAGTAGACTTAAATCAGTTTAAAACCAACATAAGTCAATAAGTCATCAAAGTAACAACATAAACTTGTATTAAATACAAACAATGATTCTCGTAAGAGTGTTGCAGTAGGACTTCGTTTTACAGCGGTCTAAACCCGATGTATGACCGAACTAAAGTGTTGCAGAGGGGCGAATGAAAGTTGCAGTTGTTATTTTTTATTGTTATGTTTGATATAGCCCCTAAAACATCTAAAAACGACTGCAGCGTTCCGAAACTACTAAAAAAACGCGTTAAAACTAAAAACCTGAAGTGTTTTTGAACTGGGCACGATCTTTGATGCTTCTAATGCGTTCCTAAAATGAATTACAAAGTTTTCGATGGGTAAGTTTGGGTAATGTTTTATACTACAGCCGCTTGTTCTTTGCACTTGGATTTTTTGTGACGCAACGGATAGGCAGTGGAAATGGCAGCGTTGTCGTCTCGCAGTGCCCCTCTACGGCCGCATATCTTAGCATCACATCTAAACAACAAAACTGTCACGTATTGTTCAGTTTGTGTTATGCTTAGGTGGTAGAGTGAACCTTTTAAACTGTAAATGTAATAATTTCACTTAATCTAAGCAATTTAAAAATCCCTAAAGTTTTTGGTAAATAAATACTTCATTTTACAGTTAATATATTATGTAAATCAAACGAACGCTTGAAAAAAATCTGTATTATTTGATATAGAGAGATAATTTTGCTCAAATGATAACTCGAAAACCGATACTTTATTGTTAGACTACTTCTTGGCACGGAGCCAACGAAGCAACGTTGCCAGATTGCGATATTTGCAAGTGCAAAGAACGAACCGCCGAAGTTTAACATTAAATTTGAAATATAAAATACACTTTTCCTTACCTGTCGCATCGGCGTTTCCTCCACTATTACCTGGAAATCTACTTCGTCTTCAATATCATCCAACTCTCTCTCAAAAATATGACTAAAAATCGAACAAATCTTTTGACCCATTGCTCAAAATCTTATCGACCGAACAACTATTTCAAATAAACACCTATGAAACGTATATATACAATTATTTTCAAAACGTATAAAAGCGATGAAAAATTTACACATTTATAGGTTATGTTTGTTACGTGGTACATTAAACTTGGTAATAGTATAGAATGGTCGGATTTCAATAGATAGTTCTTGTCGATTCCTTACCTGATAACTGGTGAAACTCCAATACGGGTTGCTTGTATAGACTTGGAAGTTACTGACGCAATATGGCAACAGTATGTCCGTCAGGATGTCAAACTTTAAAACTCATCTTTATTCAGGAGGGTGGTAATTGAATGTCATTTTGAAAGGGGGTAAATTTAAACGATGGAAGTGAAAGGGCGTCATTGAAGGGTGGTGACGGAGTAGGGTTGAATTTAAATATGGATTTCGTGGATTTAAAATTGTTGGGTTATATTTAGATTTGAAAAAAGTCAATGAAACATCAGTTTAGCTGTTTGTATTCAGAAACAAAATGTTAGGTATTTTTGATGACGGAACGCTACCGCGTTCCTAAATTTTGTCTCCGCCTAGCTAAGCTCGTATTGACAACTCGAACTATTCATAGTAAAAGTGTATAAATACAAGAACGAAACTCTCTTGGACCTCTACACCTTTCTTCCTATAATTGGGTTAGATCCCTCTCGTACAATCGAACCCTAGCAGCGAGTATAGGGTAAGTTCGGTAGCCTAAATTTAGACCTGTTTTTTAGTTTCAGGTCCGTCCGTCGTCGTTGTTGGCCTGTATGTAAGCACGATAGCGGCCATAGATATTTAGATAGGAGCTTGATATTTGCTATAGAGAAACAACGAATTAGAATTTATATCAGTTATCCTTAAAACAAAGTATAAGAGGTCTCACTGTGTGTTGTATTTAGACATCCAAAGTACTACCATGAGTGTAACAGTGATGTATGGGTGAAACAATCTCTGACCATGTAGCATGTACACTACATTTCCGGTTATGAGACTGATGATTAGGTTGAGATCAGCACGAAGTTGACATGTCTTCATAAACAGAATGACGATCTTCTGGTAAAACAACTTTGAACTCTTGTAAGTGTTGCCAATTTCTGTGTAGTTAGAAAAATCTGCATCAATAGAAAGTTTGTTTTTTATAACGCTTTCTGGTAAATAATGGATTGCTTTATCATCACTAGGTTTTAGTCCTGGCTTTATGTTACCATACACCAGTGGCCAATGTTGAAGGTTTTGTTTTCTTTAAAAAATAATAATTTTATGCAAAACCTAACTTGTAGGATATCATTTTTCTCAGAAAGATGCGTAAAAAAAATTATATGAAACGGTTTTGGAGTAAGTATGTTAGATGTCAAAAAATGAAGTTAACATTTGTCAGAAAAAACCTGTATCACCCAAAATCAATTGCTTACCACCTTTTTTTCAAGATATACAAAAGTTTTGTATAATATTTGTGAATATATTTAGAAAAAAAAATTAATTTGTTACATTTTGAAGAAAAAAAAAGTTTTACGAAAAGAGGGAAAATAGTTTGCCTAATTTGAAAAAATCACTATTAAATTATTAACATTTTATGAACTTTTGGTTGTATGGTATAAATCTATGGAAAATTATCTTTAAAACAGTATAAAAAGTATTGCCGTAGGATGATTTATACTAGGGTCAATGTTGAATTGCAAAAAAAAGTGATTTCTTGTCACATAAACACTAGAATGAAAGCGGAATAGCGGAATACCATATAGCCTAGAGGGGGGTTAAACAATTAAATTTTAATACTGTAAGTTGGTTTGCCCGTATTTTTCCTGGTTAATTTGGTGTGTTTGATATAATCACTTGGTAGGTAGGTATATTCGGTTATTTATTTTTCATTTTCTTTTACTTTTCTCTAGATATTTTTGAGTTACATTTACATTTTTTTTTTTTTTTGGTCACAACTTAACAAAGTATTGGAAAAAATAGAATTTCGATTTTTTGCTCTATACCCACCAATATATATTTATTTATAGGTTTTTTATTTACACTGGATGTCCCATTTAAAATGTTACAATAGCTGACGTTTTAATTATAAATATGATAGAGTACTTTAAATAGGGAACCTTCCTTACTTTTCATTGAAGTTTAAAAATCCATTTTGTAAAATATTACAAATTGCCGCCATTTTCTATTTTCCGATGTTTGGGCCTAACGGGCCTAGAGACAATACAATGTGGAGGAGCTTCCATTCGCTACGCTCGTGTCAGTGACTCGGCAATGTCGGATCCAATATCACATGTTATTGGAGAGGTGAGTGTTTCACATAGATTTTTGACAATAACTTCGCTATTTTTCATCGTCGAGAGGCGGGGTCGGTACCATTACATGGAAAATTAAAATGTACAAATTTTTATCTAATCTAGTGTGTTATAACATCCATCGTGACTTAAAAATCAATACCGTGGCTGAGGAAATTAAGGTATGCTCCTTAAGACACAGTAAGAGACTGGAATCTCATGAGAATATAGAAATGCTCCCTCTCCTCAACGCCACCAAGGACCTGCGAGGGCTGAAGAGGACAAAGCCCTTTTGACTTGGTGCGGGACTAAACCATGTATTCAGAATAAATTGCTTGTTAGGTTGTATTTAACTTAGTTGTAATAAAATATAATAATTAAAAAAAAAAAGTGTGTTATAAATTGAATAACTTGTGAGATATGAAAAAAGGTTTAAAATGGCCACCATTTTGACATTTTTAATTCGGGTTTGAAATTAGTGTTCTATTTGAGTGTACTATACCAAACTTTAGACAACGACAACGGACGGACGACTTTTCGAAAATCATTTTTTCGGTTTCCTATGTCTAAGGTTACGGCCACGCTAGGCGACCAGGTCGCTGCGACAAAGAAAAAAAGTAGAAAACGTTGAATGATAGGGGCACGGCCACGGTAGGCGACCCGCGACCAGCGAAAGCAAATCCAACGCGACCGAGAGCGTTTTCTTGTCGCGGCGACAAATACGCTCACCATGTTATCCTAATGGAACCGGCCACGCTTTGGCGACAGGTCGCTACATGTCGCCCCCTCCACCCTTCCCTGCTCCATCTGATTCATGTGCGCTTTGATGCTAGTTCATTGTTTTCAGTAGTGCTGTATCTCTTTTTTCAATAACCATGGTTTTGACACATATTTTTATCAGTGAAGTAAGTTTACGTAGACCTCTTTGGGATATAACTTTAAAGGACTACAGTAATAGGGATGTGAAATCAAAATTGTGGATAGAAGTTGCAACGCTAGTCATTGAGGGTTGGGAGCAGTTGCCAAACGATGAGAAGAATAAAGAAGGTAAGTTTTATTGTTATTTTCTCTACGCCGTCTTGAATGTATGACAGAAGTTCGTCAAACGATGCTAGGCTCATTCGAAAATAAGAAAAAAACTTTTCTTCATCTTCCCTGAGTAATGTCATTATGGTGTGAAACTGACCTTCACTCAAACGAGCACTATTCAGCGGATGGACTCCAAATCTACGCCTTTTCTTCTTTTTTAAGTAAGACCGTACGGCAATCATTAGCAATAACTCATCCTCACTCAAAGAACTCATATTTACAACTGTGATACCTTTGTGGCATCTTACCGAGACCAGGTCGCCTAGCGTGGCCGTAGCCTAAGAAGCTTTTCTGACTTACACTGTACTGTATAAAGTTAAAACTCTGTTTTCTGACTCTAATTTGTTGTATTTTAAACCAGTCTTTCTCACAAATGATTAGAGATAAGTTACAGTTCTGTTCTCTGTTTGAAGTTATTTGTTAATGATGGAAGTTCAATTTTATTATTATACATTTTTCGGACATTTGCCATCATTTGTGTGTGTTAAAAAAAGTCAAAACACGACGTTTCGGAAATAAGAATCAATTCTGAAAAATGTATAATAATAAATACAGTTTTGGTAATTTAATTTAATTTGTCACATAAAAACATTCAAAACCACCAAATTTCCTCCTTAATTTAGGTCTTTTGAATTGTGGAGCAGAAATCAAATTTCTCGCTGGCCGTAACTCGAAAATAAAGTTTGGAACACCCTGTATTTATAAAAAGAAATTTTAAAAAATTAGCCGAGGAATGAAGGTGGGGGGGGGAAGGATTTCAATTGTTGCACAACTCTTGATTGAGTTCCAGGCGTGTCGAGGGAAAAAAGGGACAAAATTAAATATACCACATACTTGTGCTGTCAATCAAATGGTCTTATCTGACGTATGTACATACAAATTAATGATGCGTCAATTTATTTTATGTTGTAATCAATTTACATTATGTCTAAGACTATACAGTGTGCCCCGTAAGGAAGGTGTCAACTGTGTGGTTCCTATAAACGATAGTCTACTATTATAGTTGGAAGTGTACCGCAAAGCCGTAGAATGAAAGTCTATAAACATATGTCAGGAAACGATTTGTTTCCCCACCTGTCGGCCATTTTCTGATTTAAAAACAAATAGTTATAGCTTTTGAAATTATTAAGATTTCCAGTCGAAATTTGGTTTACACATTTTACATATCAGTCTATCAAAATCAAAACTTTATCTTACAGTCGAAATGGTGACTGTTTTAAATTTTTAACGTTGACTATCTCTAAAACTGTTAACTTTACAAAAAAAATTTTATACCCTAACATATCCTAACCAAATCTAACCTAACCTAACCAAACCTAACCTAACCTAACCTAACCTAACCTAACCTAAACTAAAACTGTTAACTTTACAACCTAACCTAAAACTTTTATTTTACAAAAAAATAACTTTACAACCTAACCTAACCTAACCTAACCTAAAACTGTTAACTTTACAACCTAACCTAACCTAACCAAAAACTGTTAACTTTACAAAAAAATAACTTTACAATTTAACCTAACCTAACCTAACCTAATCTAAAACTGTTAACTTTACAAAAAAACAACTTTACAACCTAACCTAACCTAACCTAACCTAAAACTGTTAACTTTACAAAAAAATAACTTTACAATTAAACCTAACCTAACCTAACCTAAAACTGTTAACTTTACAAAAAAATAACTTTACAACCTAACCTAACCTAACCTAAAACTGTTAACTTTACAAAAAAATAACTTTACAACTTAACCTAACCTAACCTAACCCAACCTAACCCAACCTAACCTAACCCAACCTAACCTAACGTAACCTAACCCAACCTAACCTAACCTAAAATTGTTAACTTTACAACTTAACCTAACCTAACCTAACCTAACCTAACCCAACCTAACCTAACCTAAAACTGTTAACTTAAAAAAAAAAACTTTACAACCTAACCTAACCTAACCTGAAACTATTAACTATACAAAAAAATAACTTTACAACTTAACCTAGCCTAGCCTAAAACTGTTAACTTTACAACCTAACCTAACCTAACCTAACCTAACCTACCTAACCTAACATAGCCTAACCTAAAACTGTTAACTTTACAAAAAAAATGCACACAACCGCTATTTTGAAAATTTTAAAGATAAACTTATGATTCCTGGTATACTGATAAACCGTTCAATAAAATATGTTTACACCAAATTTCGACTTAAAATCTTAATAATTTCAAAAGTTTAAAATTTTTTTTAACATAAATTGACCGACAGATGGATAACGAAGCCTTTCCTGACATATGTTTATAGGGAGTTTTTTCTATATTTTCACCCATACAACAAACCACTTAAAGTTTGGACCGACATTTTCTGAACACCCTGTATAATAACCTAACCTAACCTATTTGTGGTGATTCTTGCTACCGTAAATCTGATTTACATTTTTTCTTATCAAAAAAATTCAAATACGTTGTATTAAGCCAGTTTATGTTATATATTCAAGTAGACTTAAATCAATTTAAAACCAACATAAGTCAATAAGTCATCAAAGTAACAACATAAACTTGTATTAAATACAAACAATGATTCTCGTAAGAGTGTTGCAGTAGGACCTCGTATTACTGCGGTCTAAACCCGATGTATGACCGAACTAAAGTGTTGCAGTGGGGCGAATGAAAGTTGCAGTTGTTATTTTTTTATTGTCATGTTTGATATAGCCTCTAAAACATCTAAAAACGACTGCAGCGTTCCGAAACTACTCAAAAAAATCGTAAAACTAAAAACCTGAAGTGTTTTTGAACTGGGCACGATCTTTGATGCTTCTAATGCGTTCCTACAATGAATTACAAAGTTTTAGATGGATTAAAAATTTGAAATATAAAATACACTTTTCCTTACCTGTCGCATCGGCGTTTCCTCTACTATTACCTGGAAATCTACTTCGTCTTCAATATCATCCAACTCTCTCTCAAAAATATGACTAAAAATCGAACAAATATTTTGACCTAACTTATAATCAACTATTTAACCACAATTGATCAACAAAATAGGGGCTGCGTATACTACACAAATATGTAACAAATATATACTAAATATTCATGGTAAAATTTGAACTTAGGAGGAAAAATTAAAAAAAAAAACTTCACTTTTAACAACATCTGTTTACAACTGAAGAATACAACTTAATAGTTGAAACTTTTTTTATTTTATCGAAGAAATATTAATAATTAGCATCGGTTCTTCATTAAATATTAATAATTAAACTCTGATACCTTAAACTTACAAGTTGGCAACACTGAACACTGTTAATAAATAAGCCTATCGGAAGGCCTATACACTGGTTTCACCAACACACCTCACACTGAACCAGTGTTTCTATACAACTGTACCATTCATGTGCCAATATATGTATCTCTAATAATACATTTCTAAAAGTGTGATTCATAAATTAGTAGCGTCTAATGTGTTAATTTGTATCGGCAACATCGCTTCGGCACAATTTGGCAACATGTGAACAATGCAATAACTTTCTGATACGCAAAATCTTATAGTACCCCATTAAGAATGTAACACAATGGTTTGTAGGTGTTAAATTGTGTTGGTAGATAAGAGTGGGGGGGGGTCTTACGCAGTAGGGTACGTTTGTTTAAAACAGTTGTTACACAGGTTTTTGTGTATATCGCACTTTTTTAAAGGCTGTCATTTAGATATATTCATTTTTTGCTTGTTGTTTTAAATGTGAAAGACCTCTCGGTCGCTTTCGGTTTAAATGTAAAAAAAGTAACATAATATATTCGTTCTATATATATAATATCCTAATAGCGTCAGGGTCGGAGAAGAGCAAGAATTGGTCAAGAGAGACCTGATAGGAAAGATGAAGGAGAGGGATCTAACCCAAGACTACGTGGAAAAGGTGTAATCCTTTGGTTTACCATGCCCTTACTCACTATAGGTTAGGTTAGGACTTAGCCAATAAAAGATTAGTTTTTAAGAAAATCCAATGATAACCATGGACAGCAGAATGTCACTGTTGATTTTAGATGGGACGGTTGCTTAGCAACAAGTTTCCATTTTAAGTTTTAGTTTATCTAAAATCGTAAAAATCATAAAATAATTTTTTTTTTCTTTCTTGTTGTTTAAATGTAAAATATTCTCATAGAGTCAGGGTAGGAAAAGAGTCAAGATAGACCTGTTAGGGAAGGTGAGAGTGTTTTAACTCAAGATATAACTTGACGAAAGGTGTGGATAACTCATTAGAGGTTAGGTTAGGTTAGGGCGTAGCCAACAAAAGATTAGTTTTAAGAAAATCCAATGAAAATCATGGGACAACTGAAAGTCATTGTTTAATTATTTGTTATTGTTGGTTTTATATCTGACGGTTGCTTAGCAACAAGCTTACATTTTAAGTTACCGTTAAAAAAAAAAAAGAATTATAAACTAGATTTTATTTATTAATTTTAAACCTCTCGGTCATCATCGCCCTATAAAAAAGAAAGAAAACAACATAAAATCAAGACATCTAGAACACGAATACTTTTATAGTGTCAGAGTTGGAAAGGGAAGATGTAAGAAAGGGATCTAACCCAGTGTAGATCCAGCTGGGAGTCCTTAAGTTTGCCATGCCCTTACTATAGGTTAGGTTAGGTTAGGTTAGGGCATAGTCAACAAAAGATCAGTTCTTTTTAAAGTCCAATGAAAACCATGGACAACAGAATGTCATTGTTTATTATTTGTTATTGTTGATTTTAGATTTGATGGTTGCTTAGCAACAAGTTACGTTTTAAATTACAGTTTATCTAAAATCGTAAAAATCATAAACTAAATTTTATTTTATTATTTTCTTGTTGTTTAAATGTTAAAAACCTCTCGGTCTTATAAACCACCGCTTATAACTTATATCACTTATAAATCACCGGTAAACTTATAAATCACCGCCTTATAAAAAAAGAACATAAAATAAAGACCCTTGAATACTCTTATAGCGTCAGGGTCGGAGAAGAACAAGAGTTGGTCAAGAGAGGTAAGATGAAAGAGAGGTATCTAGCCCAAGACTACATGACAAAAACGTGTAGATCCAGCAAGGTTACCACGGGATTGTCACATCCATAATCACTTCAAGTGAGTCTCTAATGGTTTCGATACAATTACTTGCGATTTGATTCGTGTCATAAGTCTTCCTATATTGCCACAATTCGAAATCCTTGTGTAAATAATTAGCCTCTGTTAAATTTATTAACAAAAATAATGTATTAACATTAAAAAGTAGTTCATTAGGCCCGTCGTCGAACTGTGAAAAAAGAGTATTGAAGACGGTGACAAACATCGATTCCTACATTTTCATATAAGTATTACATTGAAAGATGAGCTGGCTAAGTACCGCTATTGGCGCCCGATTAGTATTTGATGAATGTGTGAGCAAATTAGTATGTTTTTGTGTCGTATTTAGCTGAACTTTGTTTAATTACGTGTGAAAAGAATAAAGTGTTAGCTATCTCGTAAGGTGTCATTTTTACGGAAAGTAAATGTTGCCAACAATGCAACACAATATAATCGCTGTAGAGGCAATGTTTACAAGGACAGTATGGTTTTCCTTATTGTATTTTTCCTTGTAAGGTGAATGTTTCCCAACTCTAACTATGCTGATATAATAAGAATCTGAAATCTTTGGCGTCTCATTTCATCCGGTAATTTCCCTACTCGACTGTGCCCTTTAAATTATCTTTGTTTTTTTTTTTTCCAATTTTATATGTATACTAAAACCAAAAGTGCAAAAGGAAACCAAGGTATGCGAGTAATTTGGGAAAAAATAAACGTAACCGTTATGACGCTACCCTTTCCAGAGTGGTGATCCTTCCGGAGCATTGTTCCTTTTCGGGACTTTAGCCCCCACCGGGGCACTGCCCCTTTTGGGACGTTAGCCCCTACCGGGGCACTGCTCCCTTTAGGGACGTTAGCCCCTACCGGGGCACTGCTCCCTTTCGGAGTGTTAGCCCCTACCGGGGCTATGGTCCCTTTCGGGACGTTAACCCCTGCCGGGGCACTGCTCCCTTTCGAGAATTTAGCCCCTTCGAAACAATAGTCCTTTTAATGTTGAAGAAAAGTGTAAATATAATTTAAATACATCAACGTTCTGTAAGAGGTTAAGGTCCCAAACGAGACCAACGTTACAGAAGGAGCTAACGTCCCGAAAGGGACCATTGCCCCGGGAGGGGCTAACGTCCCGAAAGGGACCAATGCCCCGGTAGGGGTTAACTCCCGAAAGGGACCAATGCCCCGGTAGGGGGTTAACGTCCCTAAAGGGACCATTGTCCCGGAAGGGGATAACGTCCCGAAAGAGACCAATGCCCAGGAGGGGCCTAATGTCAATACAATTTATCATTTCCTACGAGATCCAAGAAACAACTTTTGTTTCCTCTTTATGTAGTAGTGCTGAACGTGTATGTTATATTGTAAGAAGTATTTATTTACAAGTAAAGGAAAGGTTGAGCTCAGTTGTGGACGCACTATCTACAACAAACTGTGGTTAACCACAAACATCGCTAGTTTAAACAATGTAAAGTATAAACAGTTACCACATCGTATTGTTTTAAAGTTTTATCACAATCTGTTTTAATTAAGATCAAGACAAAGCTAACGTCTGCAGCCGTCTGACATCTTAACACTTTCTTATCTGTTAAACTGATGCAGGCGAGAATTTGTTCAAGTTAAACTGTCATTTTTGTAAAAAAAAAACACAAATTTTCAATCTACAATGATATTTATACAAGATGTTTTGAAATTCTCTTGGGATATTTAAGAGGATTTTTCCTAAGGTAAACATAGAACTGGCATTTATATATTTATATGAAATAAGAATATTGACGATGCTAAGTATATAAAAATATCGAATCGTACATTTAACAATGGCTGCCGATTTTAATATTTAAAATAACAGTGTTTGAACGTAATTTGTGTATCTGAACTGTTGTAGAACGTCCTACAGTTCATTTTGTGCTACTTAACATGAAATGGGTTAGGTTAGGTTAGGATAGGTTAGGTTAGGTTTGGTTAGGTTAGCGTATGTTAGGTTAGGTTAGGGTGTCACTTGATACTAAAAACAGGCAGACGGAAAACGAAGCATTTCAGACATATGTTTATTGAATTTTTTTTCTTTATTTAAAAGTCCAGAATCGCTTCACAATGTTTGCTCTCTACTTACTGTACACCCTCTAGAGATTTATGTTCTGTGTCGTAAAAGCTAATGTCCCCAAAAAGGACCATCGTCCAGGATGTGGCTAATGTCACGAAAGGATCCATTGCCCCAGATGGGGCTTCCGTCTCGAAAGGGACCATCGTCCCCGGAAGAGGCTCTAGACTTGAAAGGGACCAAAGCCCCAAAAGACATGACATTTCATTATAGATTGAAGCTGTGGGCCTTCCGAAGCAATGTTTCCTTTTCAGAAATCTCTCTCCTCCGTTTGGAGATTCGTTTCCTAGACGTTAACTCTAGGAAACACCTTTCCGAGGACACTTTTACGATGGAAGTAAAACTCACTCCCGTATTAAAAAAGCATTTACGTGATCATAAAACTGAAACCCTTTGAATGAAGTTGAACATTTTTATTTTACTTATTGTTTTGAAACGAAAAGACTTTCTCTCATCATTGCTTGATAAAAAGAAATGAAGATCGTAAAATAAAGACCCCTAGCATTTTAATAGCGTCAAGGTTGGAATAGAACAAGAGTTGGTTAGGTTAGGTTAGGTTAGGTTAGGTTAGGTTAGGTTAGGTCAAGGTTGGAATAGAACAAGAGTTGGTTAGGTTAGGTTAGGTTAGGTCAAGGTTGGAATAGAACAAGAGTTGGTTAGGTTAGGTTAGGGTAGGTTAGGTTAGGTTAGGTCAAGGTTGGAATAGAACAAGAGTTGGTTAGGTTAGGTTAGGTTAGGTTAGGTTAGGTTAGGTTAGGTCAAGGTTGGAATAGAACAAGAGTTGGTTAGGTTAGGTTAGGGTAGGGTAGGTTAGGTTAGGTTAGGTTAGGTTAGGTTAGGTTAGGTTAGGTCAAGGTTGGAATAGAACAAGAGTTGGTCGAAAGAGAACTAAGATCCAGTTAAAAGTCTCTTGAGTTTCCCAATATATGGGTTAGCCTCAAAGGGGGTTTACCCCTTGTTGTACCAATATAATTTAACATTTCCCATCTCTCGGACATTATATTTCGAGGATCTGCTTGTATAACATTTTATGATAGGGCTGGGTAAGTATTACAATCAACTCGTTTAACACACTTGAGTCAGTTATCAATCTTTTTTTACCTAAATTTGAAAGTCATTCAACTATTTTTAAATGTGGGCAAATGGGAAAGTCTATGCACTTGTAGTAGGCGTAGAGAGCGTGGCCACAATAAGTTTCAATAGTTCTATTATTACATCGATGACGGTTTTAAAACCAATTGCCAGAAATGTTTGACTTGGTTCCAATAGCAAATCAGTGTTACGTAGAAAATCAAAGATGACAGCGTCAGGGACAGGATGTGACGTCATTACACTCTATACCTACGTCCTCTGTTTACTTTATCTTCCGTTATTGATAAAGAAAGTAGGTCCTTGTTGTGTAACACTCCGCGCGCGCATGTGCAGTAAGAAACGGTCTGTCATCACAAAACTGATGTTAGGTCGTGTAAATAATTTTTGATTAGATTTATTTTTGTAGGAATAGTGAATAATGTTACTTAGAGGCTGAAATTTAGAAAAATTTGATCAAAATCGTTTAATCCATATTTTTTTATAACAATTTTATACAAATTTTGAGTTATCGAAAAACTGAAAGAACTTACGGTCCGTAGACATATATGTAGACTTTTTCTTGTCAAGATACATAATAATATAGCCTATGACTCAAAATCAGCTGTCACAAGTTATCAATAAATCAGCTGTAGCATTTTAAAATTGTTGTAAAACCATGTTATTAAATTCACTATTATCTCTAGTCTCAAACAAGTTCATATTTATGATTCAGTAGACTATCTGTTTTTTTTTTTACTATGTCATAATATACGTAGTATATTGTAAGTTATGTTATGGGGTCAAAAATCGAAGTCAAATTTTGTATCCTTTTTGAGGTCCTCTGAATCGGAGAAAAAGTGTTTTTGGAATCAAGTCTGTCGAATTATCTACAGCCTAAACGCGTCGACCAATTTCAATAAAATTTGATTTTTTGGCCAAAGTCTCCTATTTTTCCATTTTTTTTTTAGTTCAGCCAACTTAAAATTCGGGGTAAAAATTTCTCCAAATCGACTTTGATTTTATTTTTTATTAGATTCCGTTATCTGTCCGCCGGTTTGTTTGTTTGTATGTTTATTATTATATGTGGGGTTATCAAATAAAACTAGAAATTATTCTTATTACGAAAATGTATGTTGTTTTACTAAAAAAATAATTTGTTAACGTTAGGCCTTCTACTCTACTCACGGCGTTGCCTACAAACTGAAGACAAAATATTTGGATTTGAAATTAAATTGCAGTGCGAAATCATATATTATAGTTTTCTGTATGACAAATACAACTTAATTTAACCACACAGTTAGAACTGCGTAGCGTATAAGTTATAAAAGCAGTTTTTGTAAGTTGAGATAAACAATTCAATAGCCATTCAAGATGGACTCTTTATTAGGGTCCTTAGCACCGTTATAATTTCACATGCTGTCTGTCTGTCTGTCTATCAGTCGCAACGATAAATCCTATATATTTCAAACTTGCATTATCCCGTGGGAAAATATAGCAGTAACAAAAAATCACCTTTGTAGTAGTTAAGAGACAAAAACTATTGCCTTGCATTTTTTTTATTTTTGGAAGTATTACGTGTAAGGTAAGTTATTCTGATTTATTTGATAAAGAAATTAAAACGTCGACTCCGACTTTATAAAACTAACTTTCCCTATATTATCTAAACTGTGGATCAGCTGTTTTACTTGTAACGTATTTGATATATTAAAAAAAAAGTCAAATGGTAACACCCCTGAACTTTTTACGCTGTCTTATATGAGAGTTTTTAAACATTTTGATACCATCAGTTATCCAATATGGCGTCCAACTTTAAAATTTGTAACAGAAATACCTATTTTTATGACGGGGCACCTTTCACATATCAATTGCCTGAGCGTTTTTTGACATATATTTATACGAATTTTAAAATGTTTGTTGTCTAAAAATCACTCATTAAAGGACCGTACTTATTGGACACTCTGTATAGGTCACCAGGAAATTCAATATAATTTATTAAATGTTATCATTTTGCCGGTGGTAAGACATTCCGTGCCAAGGTTAGGTTAATGATAAGACATAGGGCTTATTTTAAGAACAGGATATTTTGATTTTTTTTACTGATAACTCAGGATAGGACATTTTATTTCAGATAGCGACCAATAAATTTAGTTTGGATCCTTAGAGACTTCGGAAAAACCGTTAGTGCGCATGTTTTTTTCCCTTATTATAGCTACTCCCAAAATTTCTAGTTATTAAAACAATATACCTACATACCAAATAAGATTAAAATCGAACAACCTATTTGAGCACATGCGACAATCTGACAGAGTCAAGACGCACATGATTCCAAACTTATTATTGATTTTTTGACCCATTTCATACTTTTCTCTATACAACGCAAAAGCATTTGAACTCGTATGTTTTTATTCTATTTCTTAGTATACAATGAACATTAAGTTTTTAATTGTTTGTGGGATTCGAACCCACGATCTCAACTCAAGTTCCACTTTTTTTTTTCGGAGTGTTACATCCTTACCTTAATTATAACCAAAGTTATTTAATGTCTAACTATGTTTATGAATGAGGATACAATCCAACGCGTCAACTTCCACTGAAGCCAACCAACGTTTGTTTTTAAGGGCCCTCCCTCCGCCATACCACATGTTGGTAAGAACCAAACAGAACACTTACGACTAGTTACTAATTAACAGTATTCGATTATTAAGAATAATACTATTACTATTCTAAAAGCAGTTGTTTTAAAAAAAAGTATAGCAAATATTAGTGAGAGCTTGCACAAAATTTCTGTTGATTACATTTTCATGCTGGATTCTTACTGTTTGAGATCGTGAAGAGTACGTTTTTATTTTGAAGTGTTGCATAACTTTGTAAACGACATATTTTGTAGAATAATAATGTTTTAATACATAAAAATCGTTATTCTAAATCACAAGGGATATTGGTCCTTTTAGGGACATTAGCCCCTACCGGGGCACTAGCCCCTTCCGGGGCACTAGCCCCTACCGGGGCACTAGCCCCTACCGGGGCACTAGCCCCTTCCGGGGCACTAGCCCCTACCGGGGCACTAGCCCCTACCGGGGCACTAGCCCCTGCCGGGGCACTAGTCCCTACCGGGACACTAGCCCCTATCGGTATTTTAGCCCCTTCGGGACATTTGTCCATTTCGGGGCGTTATCTTTATATTATAATTAAAGGGGTTAACATCCCAAAAGAGCACAATGCTCCGGAAGGGGCTGACGTTCCAAAAGGGACCATTGTCCCGGAAGGGGATAACGCCCCTAAAGGGACTAATTCCCCGGAACGGGCTAACATCATTGCAATTTGACATTTCCTACAAGGTCCAAGAAACAATTTGTTTCCTCTTTATCTAGTCCTGAACCTACATGTTTTGATAAGTGGCGTCCAATCATTTTTTTTTTTTTACTCAGGGAACACTCAATATCAGTTCTAAACTTATCAAATAACTTTATCATATATATGTGAGAGAGTAAAACGAATTACGGTTTAGTCAATGAAAACGAACCTTGACTTAAAACCATTTTAAATAGTTAGGTTAGGTTAGTTCGAAACCGAGCAATAATTTGCTATATATAAATATTTTAAATTTAAATACTAATGTTCTAAATTGATTTGAAGCGTTCTTTCATTACTCCAATAATTTTCAATGGTGTAACAGTTGGACTGGCATCCTTAGTGCTCATTTATACGAATCAATGTTAGTTTAAGTCCACGCATATAATTCTCGTGTAGTTGCGGTGATAAACACGCCTTCGGTATAAGTTTAAAAAAACAACATTAAGCCTGTCAAAACGAACTGATAAATAACATATCTTGTCGCACAAAAATAATCACAAATTACCGCACTTTTGTTTAGATTGAGTTAATTTTTGTTGTTGTTAATAAATTTCTGGTGTAGTTTAAAATGTATGTTTTTTTTCCATAAGAATAAATTCTTAATATAAAACCAGATGTTTATAAATTCCTTAATAAAAATTAGCATGGAGTTAATGGTAAAAACTTTCATCCCTTCTTCTTTCCCTCCCTTATGTTCCATTTTTTAAATTTTGGGTGGAAATAATTTACTCTGAGCTCTATTCAACGATATCGCAAACGTCAATAGCGTTTAAAAGCTGTAGGAGTTTTACTTGCACAAAAACCCGAAGCCTATTAAATAAGAATAGATTTTCTACATATCTAAAGTTGGCATCACTTGTTCATTTTCTCCTTTTTAAATGACAACTACAGATTTGTCGGGTACTTTTGTTTGATGACGTAAACGAGCGTGTGAGCGCGTTTTAGCACCGGTTTGTTTAATAATAATTTCCTTAGAATGTACAGTACAGGTAAAACGGGTACTTGAGTATTGGTGAAACAGATTGGGTTAATATAGTTAAATAGTTTATTTTGCGCAGTTTGTTGTTTACCTTTTGCTCAATATAGTTGTTCAGCTGTTAGTGTGTACACTAGTAAGAAGCTTTGGACAGATTTTCTTACTCGCCCATCTCCAAATAAAACCCAACCAAAACTATTTAGTCATCAAAAATATCATTTCAACAGTTGTCAATCAAAAATGATAATGAACCATAAATAATAGCTTAACCGGTACTTCACTTGTAACATAAACTCAAACTTGTTTTTTAACTTTAATGTAATAGCAGATATTTCTTGTTGAAACTCCATATTCAAGGATAAAATAAAGCAAAAGCTTAAAGTTTCAAATATTTAATAGTATAAATGAGTTACAATTGTTTTTCGCCTTGCGGCATCATCGGGCAGCTTTATTTTATCCTCAAATTGGTTCTCTAAGTATTTCATGAAACTTAAATTTTTGATGACGGCGGTCAAAGTTCCCCCTCCCCCCCCAATTATTCCTGAACCCTAATATTTTTTTTACTTGAAATTATGCACACGTATTTGTGTGATTTATGTTCATATTTCATTAAGATTTGAACGAAATCAAAGCAGATTTTGAGAAATAATATAGTTTAACTGGCGGTGGCGCCAGTATTGTTTGGGTCCTTAGTGGCTACACGCGAGAAAAATTTGATCAAAATCGTTGCAGCAAATTTTTAGTGTGATTTTTGTAAAGACATATATTTAAAGTTCTCAAAATAAGGTTAAAAAAAAGCCCCGAGATATGGTCAATCAAACTTACGTGAAAAATTTGATTAATATCGTAACCCTACTAGATTTGTAATTCCTTTCTGTTAATTAAATAAAATGTAAATTTTGTTTAATTAAATTTCCGTTTTATGCAAAATCTAAACCTTTGTTAATTAAAAAAATTATTTACCCACGGGTTAAAATAAATTTCTTCAAAGACTAAAATTCAAAATCAAATTAAATGAACATGAATATTTTTGACGTTCATAAATAATACAATTTAAAAAAATATTTAAATAAATTTGTATAATTGTTTAGATCTAAATAGATTTGTTAAATTCTTTTTTCTCTTTATCTTCATCAAATTTTCATTTAATTCAAGATCTAAACTTTGTTTAAAGGTTTTTTAAAAATTCTTTACCCACGGGTTAAAATAAATTCACGCAAAGTGGATAAATTTGTTCATTTACAGTTGTAACAGTTCCTTAAATTGGTCCCCCAGAAAGAACACGTACGAAATAATTTTCAGGCAGGTTGGGCGTTGTATTTCTGTTAAATAGTTGTTGGAACGCGGATAAAATACCTACACCGGTTATTTGCACATACACTACACTTATGTCAGAAAGTTAAACATAAAAAAAAAGAAAAAAGAAAGTATTTTAGTATAGCAGTAGCCAATTCTTGAGATCTCTTCTACTAAAATATTGCTATGTAAATACTCTAAACCTACCTTTATTTGTTTAACAATGTCCTAGGCCTACAACGGCAGTTCACTATTCCCAACAACTAAGTAGAAATGTTCACTCACTACTGCTCGCTCCCCCTCTCACAGCCTGACATTTAAACTTCTGTATAGTTTGGGTTTTACCGTCTCCCTCCCCCCCCTCTGCAGACTCCGTTTTAAATACGTCATAATTGCGAGATGGTAAAACGGTAAATTACCAGTGTTACCACCTGGTTATTTAGAAGTTATATCCTTGTTATACATTGCATTCAATAATTATTATTGTATTTTATTTATTTAATGTCTCACTTTAGTATAGCGAGAGTTATGGTATAGATAATAGTTTTTCAGATATATCTGTTTCGAGGTCCCCTGAGACCTAAATGGTGCTTTTGGAATGTCTGTCTGTCTACGTATAATGTAGCCCTAGCCTAGTTGGATGTGCAATTTGACATCTACACCTTTTTGTAGTTTTAACCAATAGTAAACCAAAGAGTTAAAACCAACATTTAATCGGTTTGACTGGATCTATATTGGTAATTCCTAGATACCTGACACGGCTTGGTTCAGGATCTAGCAGGGTGAGAAAAGCGTGTGATAGGGATGAAGAAAGGGGTTGTCAGAGGATTTTTAGGCAAGGGTAAAGTGGAGCGAGAAAAGTCAGAAAGGGGTGATATGATGGTTTTTTGGAACTGGGGTAAAGGGATGAAAAAGAGGTGATAGAGAGGAAGGTGGAAGAAAAAGGGGCTGGGAAAGCGGGTGGTGGAGGATTTCTTTTAGAAGGAGTAAAGGAGGGGGAAAACCAAAATGGAGTGGAAAAGGAGGCAAAAATTTGGAGGAGAGGCCCATCACACACCTTGAGTCCCCCTTAACCAGGTGTATCTTATCCCCTATACTAATATGTTTGGCACCATTTTGTGTGTTTTTGTTATTTTTTTACATGGTAGAATTACACTCCATCTTTTAAAAATAAGTTAAAACTTTAAATAAACGTTTGTGGTTTTTTGTTGTCCAATCCCCGATTAAAACTTTTTATTGTATGCAGTTATAATTGGGATTTGTTAAAACATCAGCTGTTTCTTTGTTGCCATAGCAACGAGTTTTCTCATTGTTGACTAATTTCAAACAGGAATCTAGTAGGTGGTAAACTTGTAGTAGTTTTCAATTGATACGCATCGCTTTGATTCAGTGTTATTATGAATGTGAACGGAGTTTATCAGTCGGTTTAAGACGGTAGCTTGGAATCTCATAATGCGCGTTAGGGGATGACAAGTGATGTCATAACTACTTCTACTGATAAAGACATTGAATCAAAAAATATGCAAGTTTATTTTAAGAAGTCAATATTAGTATTTTTGTTTTGTTTTATACATTATTGTATGATCATTTGTTGTAATATCAATTTAAAAAAAAAAAAAAAAAAAAAAAACTCATCTCCATTTCCCTGTCGTTGTTTCTCATGGTACCGTCTCATCTTGTCGCTTGTTTGTCAACTTTCTAAACAAACAAATCGTTATACAAACATCAAAATTGTTGCCTATTTTCAAAAATGAATAGTTTTTCAATATCGTTTAAATTTGGTATTTATGCTCAGATTTGCAAACAATCAGACAAACCAGAAAAATCATTATATAAATAATAAAATGGCGGTAATTTCAAAAAAAAAAATATATAGTTTTTAAAACATTTTAGTTGTAGGTTTGATTTTTATTAAATTTGCCATTTAAGCTCCGATTACTTAAATTAATAGCTTCTCCGTTCTTGGCTTCTTGTTTCATAAAAATATACACATTTGATTTCGTGTTATTGAGGACTTTACCCCTACCAACTTTCCATCACAACTCAACAAACCAATGTTTTTTGAAATGTACGCATAACGACGAAACCGACTGCAAGACTGAGCTCAGTGTTTCCCCCACTACACCAACTAGCGCAGAGACGACTGCGCATCTCAATGATGGACTCCACGGAGTGTAGTCGTGTATAAGAAGCTTGTTAGTAAGTTTGAAACTACCGGTCCCGTTAGAGACATCAAGAGGCAAATAACTCTGAATACGGAGAACGTAGCGTTAAGACGAAGAAAATGGCGGCTACTTTGAACAGCTGTCTTAATAACTAGAACAATTTAGAATTTGGCTAAATTTAAGTGTCTTATTAAATCCTGTTTACATTCCACTGCCTCTAGAATATCGTAACCACGGGAGAGAGTTAATAAGATTTTGGTTTCATATCTTATATTTCTTATTACGATAAGGTTACACAGCGCCTAACTTCCCGAAAGGGACTATTGCCCCGGAAAGGGCTAAAGACCCGTTAGGGACCTGTGCCCTGGAAGAGGCTAACGCCCCGAAAGGGACTATTGTCCCGGTAGGGGCTAACATCCCGAAAGGGACTACTACCCCGGAAGGGGGTAAAGTCCCGTTAGGAACCAGTACTCCGGAAGGGTCTAACGTCTCGAAAGGGATTATTGTCCCGGAAGAGGCTAACGTCCCGAAAGGGACTACTACCCCGGAAGGGAATAAAGTCCCGTTAGGGACCACTACTCCGGAAGGGTCCAACGTCCCGAAAGGTACACGTGCTCCGGAAGGGGTTAACGAAGCTAAAGGAATATATTAATGTCCCGTAAAAGTATTTTAAATTGTTCTGAAATTATATTTACTATTTTAAAAGTAGATTTCTAAGTGTTGGGAGAACATGAAAAGCTCTTGTGTGTTGTATTCGATTACTGTACCATTCTGTTTACTGATCAGTCATTCAATAAAGAAAAACGATAGCATTTTGAAAGGGCTAAAATATCTACAGCTCGTGTACATATTGTAAAATCAACGATTTTCTCGAGATATTTGGCAATAATGGTTGATTGATTTAATTGTAAGATTCTGTAAATTTTGATATGTAAATCGGTAGTGAAGTTATATCTTGATATATTGGCATTTGAACCATTCATCCACGTAATCCTACAGGAAAAGACATTCTTGTCCTTCAAGGTAACATAATTTATGTTGCCATAACCGCGTGATGGTAACTTGAATTAATTGTATAACATGTTTAACTGGTTATTATGTAGAAATTAACTGCATCCGTTCGTGTGTAAGCGAATAATATAAACAAACATATCGTGTAAGAAATGCATTTAATAATTGTAATCTGTATAGGGTGTTACAATATAGTGTTGATCGAATAGTAGATTTGAGCTATACCTATTGTATTATGTTTTAGGGATTTTTAGAAATGTGTCTATGAGAAGTCGCCCCTAAAAGGGTATAGCACCAAGATGGACTCTCGCCCTGGGAGAGACTAACGTCTGAAATTGACACCCGGAAGGGGCTAGGGTTCCGAAAGAGACCACTGCTCTGGAAACAAAATGGCGGATATCTGCAAAACGCTTTTTAACCCGTGTAAGAGCGCGGATTTCCAATTTGGATGCAACTTTCAACTGACACGATATTATTACTCGTATTTGTCCACAATGGGATCATAAAAAGTTTACAGCTGATTTTACAGAAGTTTAAACAATGTTACCAACACCTGTAATCAAATTCTACCTTTAACAAAGAGCAACACAAACATGTGCAATTTACAGTTTTAGTACTCCTCGTAATAAATCTCCATATTTCTTGATAAATATGTTTCAACGTTAAAGTTTTGTGTACTCTTAATGTAATATTATGTACATGTGACAAAGTTTTTTTTCATAACCCAAAATTTAGGGGGGGGGAGGGGTAACCACCAAGACCCAAGACTAGCTTTGAGAATAGTCTATATCTCAATATAAGAATAGATAGATACCTTTACTGGATATACCTTTTCCCTAGCGGTAGTCCCTTTCGGGACGTTTGCCCCGTCCGAGGTATTGGCCCCTTTCGGGATGTTAGCTGCTTTTGGGACATTGGCCCCTTTCTGGACGTTAGCCCTCTTGGGACGATAGCCCTTCCGGGGCATTGATACATTTCGGGACGTTAGTTCCTTCCGAGGCATTGGTCCCTTTCGGGACGTTAGTTCCTTCCGGGAAAATGGCCCCCTTCGGGGCCTTAGTCCCTTCCGGGCCAGTAGTCCTTTCCGGGACGTTAACTCCTTCGGGACATTGATCAATTTGGGAACGTTTCTTCGTGGGACACTGTGTAATCGCGTGATGATAAAATGAATTGCTGGCGTTACAATGGTTATGTAGAAATTAACTGCATCCGTTCGTGTTGTAAGGGAACAATAGAAACATATATTTTATGTAAGAAATACATTTAATAACTACACAGGGTGTTACAATATTGTATTGTAGCTCTTTAATAAATTTGTGCACAATCAACAACAGGAAAACTAGATTGGAATAACACGTATTAGTCAATTTAACTACCTTCATGTATACAGCGCGGCCCACGAAGAGATACACTCTACCGATTCTATTGAAACTTTATATACTTGTTAATAACGTTGCCAAGAATGTTGTGTAAAGATTTCAACACATAGAAACAAAATGGCGGCAACACGAAGAACACTTTTGTTACGTTTAGATAAAAAAATATTGCTACAAACGGAATTTGATACTTTCTTTTAAAACAAACTAAATAATAATAATATTTTTTTAAACCAATGAAAATAATAATTCGAATTTGCCCCTAACCACAATCACTAGAAACTTAATAAAACACAATTAATGCCCTGATTAATGCCACTTAATGCCCTGATGTACATTTCGATAACATGGTTATCATCATCGGAGGGTCTTGCTTATAAACTAAATCTAACCTTACATATCTACTAATGAAATAAAATTGAAAAAAAATAATTGAATAAAAAATGAAAATAATATTATAAAATTTATTTATTTTTTCATACTGAAACCTGTCCTCAGCAACACACTGATATCAACACCTAACAAACGACTTGTAAAGTAATTATGTGGCAACTAACTCCTCTTCAAAACCTCATCATTGTTGAAATTATGGGTGGACACTTGATCTTTTAAATAGCTCCATAAGAAAAAGTCGCACACAGTTAAATCAGGAGACAAGGGTGGTTAATCTTAAAAACTGACTTCCGCGACCAATCCAACGCCCTTGGAGATTGTTATTTAGTAATAACTTTCTGAATTTATTTGTTTAACTTAATATTTATAGTAGGTTGAAGGCCCATCTTGTTTGAAAAATGGCTTAATCCGAGGCAGTATTTGTTGATTTTAAAACTTGTTCATATCTTTTTCTAGTGATGGTGCTGTTTGAACTGTCATAAGACAGCAATCCATTAGCAGTCACAACAGCCCAGACAATAATTTCTTTTTGATTAATGAAGTTTCTGACCGATAACGTGAGGGATATAATCGTAAAATAATCGGTTTTACTCGCGATTATCCACACAAATTTGGGGTGGATATATTTTCATATTTCACAACATTTTAACGAAATCGGTAGAAACGATTTTGAAAAAATGACGTCTTGCAATGAATACGTTTTGTTTTGGACCTTTGATTGAAATCTTTACAGCAAAACGTAATTTTGTGTCTTTACCCTAAATTAAAAGAACCAAAATACGTCTACATACCAAATTTGATTAGCGTCGATGCAGGCATTAAAGTTGTAGAGCTCTGCACGTCCTACATACAGCCAGACATTATTCCATAAAACGGTTTTATATCAGGTGACTTCAAAACAAATATATATCTGCAAAACAACTCTATATCGATATTTTGACCCATCACATAACTATCTCTATACTACTTATTGTATCGTATACGTTCGTAGGTTCGATTTAATTTCGTACTTTTCTAAAGTTTTCATAAATAATTCTTTTAATCAGCTCGGATAAGGTACAAATGGAACCTATATTTTGTACAGCCACCTTAAGTGTGTAAGAAAGATGTATTAAAACATTCAAGGTGAGAGGTCTAGGCTGCCCTTCAAACCATTAGTTTAATATCCTGAACAAATATTTAGCACTAGAGTCATTCATAGAATCGCATAATCAATTCTTGCATTACTAGCCTGCCTTGTGAAGTAAAACAGTCAAGTCACATGTTTTGGAAATTGCGTAACATTATGTTATTTTATCAATTGATTTTCTTAGTTGAAGCTCGTTTTATAAATCTAAGAGAAACCACTCTGAAAGCGGTCCTCGTCCTGGGAGAGGCAACGTCCAGAGCGGTGGAACCGTATTTGCGATAGAACTTTTGGGACTAACGTTTGGAGGTTAACGCCTCTTCCGGGACATTGGCCCTTTCGAAATGTTAGCATTTTCCGGGACAGTATAGTTCCTTTCGGGACGTTAGCCCTTTCCGGAACAGTAGTCCCTCTCGGGATGTTAACCCCTTTCGGGACATTGGTCTATTTCGGGACGTTAGCCTCTTCTAGGAGATTGGTGCCTTTCGGGACGTTAGCTCTTTTGGGGCGGTAGTTGCTTTCGGAACGATAGCCCCTTCCGGGATAGTAGTCCCTTTCGGGATGTTAGCCCCTTCCGGGGCATTGGTCTCTTTCGAGACGTTAGCATATTCCAGGAGATTGGTCCCTACGGGAAGTCATTCTTTTCGGGGCAGTAGATGCTTTCGGGTCGTTAATCTTTCCGAGGTATCGATCCCTTTTCTCAAGTTTTATATTTTGGAAATTACTTCACGTTTTAGAGGGATGAAATGAAAATTCATTTTATAAGTAGGTATGAAAGAAACTGTCCTCAAGTCCGAAAGAGGTCACACCGCGATAAGCACAAATGTACCGAAAGGGATCATCATCCCCATAAGGTTCACTGGTCAAAATGAACTCTCACACAAAGGGACCTCTGTGGGCAAACGTCACGAGAAGGACCGCTGCACCGAAAGTAGGTAATGCTCCGTAATGGTTAAAAGTCCAGAGATTTATTAACGCCCCGAACGTTTCTAGACACACCACCGTTTTCAAGTGGAGCTCTCTTTTCGAAAGGGGCAAACGTTCCGAGACGGGGAATCGACCCTAGACAGATTATTACCCTGATGGTGACCCTCACGATAAGGGTCAATTCATGGCCAAGGTCCTTTCGGGACGTTTGAGGCCTTAAAAGTGATAAATTTTACTATCTCAAGATTATAAATTTTGTCCACCACAAGAGATGTTTTATGTAAAGTTGCAACGCACAAGATATGTGCGTCGGTTTTGCGCAATAGTGTAAACATAACTCCAAGGTGAAGATAACAAATAAGGAAACAACTGCTAAGTTAAATCATATGATCGTTTAGTTGTTACATTTTTTTTTAATGTTTCTTTCTTTGCCCTTGTACATTTTTGCACAACTTTGCATTATATAATTACAATTATAATTGCTTCAATTTCAATTAGTTTACATATAAAGTTCAGATGAATAAAAAGTCTTTACAATATTATGCGTGGAATTACTATTTAAAAACAAGTCAAACAAACTTACATATTCGTAATAAGAATAACTTAATATTAAAAAAAAAAATTAATGTTTAATTCGATATTTTTTGCCCTTTAACTACCCTCAAGTCATATTTTTGTTACCGGTATATTTTTCCAATATATGTGACAGTACTCAAAATATAAATCCAAAGTTTGAAATATATTTATCTTCTTCTCTGTGTAGACGGGTTGCAATTTACAGACAGACAGACACAATTATAAAAGTCCTTTGTTTTACCAATAACCCTAAAATGGAAGAGAAGAGGATAAAAAATAACTTGAATATTGTAATAGCGTCAGGATGGGAAGAAAGCAAAAGTTGGTCCAGATGAAAGAGAGGGATCTAACCCAAACATGATAATAGGTGTTGACCCTTCAGGAGTGCTATACTCACTATAGGTGAACATTTCTTAATGTATCAACATATTATTTTAATATAAAATCAACAATCCTGCTTTGGTAATATGTACCACTCATTTTACACACTGCTAATCCCCACGGTATGCTTTGAAGCTCAGATAGTGTTGACAGCATGCTCTGTACAACTCAACGTTTGTTATGTAAATTCAATGTAGGCCTATGTACTTTATAGAGGTGAAGCAGAGTAGGTGTCTAAAATGTATTACTTTAAATAATCAAGTACATTCTATCTGGATTTATTCAAAGGATGTTTTATAGCTTTTTGATTTATAGGCTTCATTGTCATATTTATAATCCAGCTTTGTATTTATTCGCTCTTCTATAGGGGAAGAAAGTTAAATGATGGATCGATGGTGTTTGTGCGCTATTTTGAGGTCTATTTGAGGGGGGGGGGAAGCGTTTTTTTTTTAAATCATGTTTGTCGAATTTGGTATGTGGGCTTATTTTGTGAATTTTTGTTTATTTTTGTGATAGCTTGATATATTTAGATTAGTGGTCGTAAATGAAATACGATTTTATTAAAAGCGACGTTAACGATTTTGATAGAATTATACGAGAGTGTAGCGTTAAGAATCCAAACAAAACTTGTTGGTTGCCATCTCTCTAAACATTCTGTTCATAAATTATCGGTAAAAAATCGGTTATGAGTCTGTTAAATACGTAATTTCATGAAATCGACTATACCGATTTCGTTCATATTTTTGTGAAATGTAAAAAGATTAATAACCAAAACACGTGTGCAAAATCGCAAGTGTTTAGGAATAATTGTAAAAAACTAAAATGAGGCCCGACATCATTAAAAGCTCGATTTTTAATCGAATAGGATTTACAACGAGGTTTATGGGTCGAGAGAAGCGCGCCTTTTCATTGTACTACACAGAAAACAGCTGTTTTCTTAGTCTGTTCATAGATTTTTCTTTAAATGAAACTCGATGGCACTTTTGGTACTGTGTTCCACATTTCGGGCATATTAATTCAAAAATAGCGTTTTGATTGTTTTCTTAAACTGGTCTTACAGACAAAGACTGGTCATTAAAAAAAAAAAAAAAAAAAAAAAAAACTTTTTATAGCTAAATTCACAAATAATAAGGAAAACGGCCTTCAGAGAATACTCATTGAAGAACAATGGAATCGCCAATCCACTCCAGTCAGATTGACTAATGATTTTGGTAGACTGCTGTGACCTCGAAGCTACGGTCAAGGTCATACAAGTTTAAGGATGTTCTTCAGCCCCCCCTCCCTCACATTCCGGTTATTATCCTCTCCACACGAAGATTACAGTGATTATCACGGCATCTTCAAGTGTGAATCTTTATTTTGCTATTAAACCTAACATTGGTGTCTTAATGTTTACTTTATCACATATACCGGGTGTTCCAAAAGTAAATGTGGATTGGCCCTCGTCTTGTGCTGTGCTGATCCACTGCCACTGGAATATCATAACCACGCGAGACAAATGTCAATAATATTCTGGCTTGATATCTTGTATTTCGTACTAAGATAAGGTTATACAGCGCCTTAACGTCCCGAAAGGGGTACAGCCCCGTTAGGGACTAGTGTTCCGAAAGGGTCTATTGTTCCGGAAGGGACTACTGCTCCGGAAGGGTCTAAAGTCCCGGCTGGGATCAGTGCCCCGAAAGGGGCTAACATCCCGAAAGGGACTACTGCCCTAGAAGGGGCTAAAGTCTCCTCGGAGACCAATGCCCCGTAAGGTGCTAACGTCCCGAAAGGGGTAAAGCCCCGTTAGGGACTAGTGTTCCGAAAGGGACTACTGCCCCGGAAGGGTCAAAATCCCGGCTGGGATCAGTGCCCCGAAAGGGGCTAACCTCCCGAAAGGGACTACTGCCCTAGAAGGGGCTAAAGTCTCCTCGGAGACCAATGCCCCGTAAGATGCAAACGTCCAGAAAGCTACACTTTAACGAACCAGAAAGGACTATTGCTCCGGAAGAGATTAATGTCCCGTAAGGGGTAAAGCCCCGTTAGGGAATAGTGTCCCGAAAAGATCTATTGTTCTGTAAAGGGGTAAAGCCCCGTTAGGGAATAGTGTCCCGAAAAGATCTATTGTTCTGTAAAGGGGTAAAGTCCCGTTAGGACTTAACGGGTTTATTTAATAAACCTTTATTATTTATAATAATAAAACAAAATTTTCTATGATTTAGTAAATTTCATTTGAACTTGAACATTTCGCAAGTTACAAAGCGTATTGATAAAAGTAATGCAATGAAAATAAAAAATATTAATAATTATTTAGATTGTAAACCAATCTAACAGAATTTTCTTTTCACATTTTTGATTGTTGTTAATTTTTCCTATTTAGTATCAGCCTTCATCAGAGTTGAAATGAGTTTTGTACATAACATTTATGTTGACTTCTACGAAAGTTTATCTAGTTGTATATTTTACTAATTGATTTTTTGTTAAATTTTGAGTTGCCTCCTTCAGAACCCCCCCCCCCCAACGATGGGTTGAGGTTGAAATTGTTTTAAAGCACGTCCTATTCATCCAAAGTTACATTTCACTATTTGATTCAGTTCTAACAATAAGGAAGGAGTCTCAACTTTTGTAACACCAACTTTTAATTCAAAGTTGTTATTTTGTTTTGGGTACTGGTACATGAGATGAGTGCAATATTTTTGCACCGGTTTTATTTACTCTCCGGACTGCGCAGAACTTCTGCTCATTCAATGGTGTAAACATTACCTTGACATAAGCTATTTTGTAACAGCTGATTAGGTAAAACATCTGTTAGAATCGTAAGCGTACATCTGCTTGAGTCTGAAGAATTGCAGAGTAGTCTATGGATGTAGGGAGATCTGAAACTGTAAGATTTACAGAAAACTTCAAATGGCGGACTATACCTACTTTTCCTTCTGTAATACAATGGTGTACTGTATTTGAATTTTTAAAATATGTTGGCCAACTTACACATTTTTATAGTGGGGTTTTGGATTTTAAACTCGATTTTACAAGACTTTTTTTATTCTAGGTTTATTTTTTTTATAATCTTACTCTTTTACAAGATGGCTCCGAAACTTCTTTGACGCTGGTTTAAACTACATAATAACCAATTTCTTTAATAGACTTGTTTTAATTTAAGTTATACTGTAACTAGAGTATAATTCCGTCTCTGTGACTTATTTATTGTGTAGTAATTCTACTTACATTTATGACGCGTTTCGGAAGTATTTTCCATCCTCAGAATATCTCGCTCATTGGAGGTCGTCACAATAAATATGATTTCAACATACAACACAAAACACACTAACACATATTAAAACATACATGACGCACACTAACGTGTGCACACACGGACGTATATCAGTCAATTCTGAGGATGGAAAATACTTCCGAAACGCGAATTACTACACAATAAATAAGACACAGAGACGGAAATATACTCTAGTTATTTTAATCGTGACTTGGGCACATTTGCAATGAATATAAAAAAAAGTTATACATGTATTGTTTTGTGAATTCTGTTGCATTTATGGCTTTATAACACACATAAATAGTCAATATTTTAACATTTGATATCTTAACAATTAAGTGAATTATAAAATCTGTAAAATTGCTCGGACAAAATGAAAACCAGTCTTACAGCCGTTCTTGAATGCAAGCATTAGCTCTTGCTAAACAATTAATGACAGCATTTTTAATGGGAAAATAAGATCTCTAATTTTTTTTTTTCATATCCTCGACCGAAACATAACGTTCATTATAAAGTTTATTTTTTAGGTACTGTACTGTACCCCCATATGAAAAAATCAAAGCGTTAGGTCTGGAGACCTTGTTTGTCAAGATATATAGGTCCGTATGTTTGTCAGGAAAAGTAGTGTTCAGAACTACGCCAATATTATGAGCTGGTGCTCAAGTCTTGCTGGTACATTAATGTCATCCTGATAATAAATGGAAGGTCTTCAATGGAGTTCATCAAAAGGTTTTCTAGCTTCTGTCACGTTTCCTTGCAATAAAACCCTAAATTCAACAGTATCCCTAAAACAATACATACTGAAATTAAAACAAGAATATTAAAAAATTAATTGGTTCTTATTCCCGTGTATTTTATGAACTTTGACGAACTCTCGGGGCTTGCATGTCGGCAGAATTGAAAAATTGGAGGTTGAATTAAAAAAAAAAAATAATAAAAAGAGGAAAAGTAGGTAAGGTCCCTTATTCCAAGTTTTCTGTTTCAGAGATCACAGTTGTGGGCCAGTTAAAAAACACACTCTATAGATAGTTAGACAAGTCGAAAAATCGATGTCAAATTTTTGTGAAGATTCGTTTTTGGAGTAACGTCCGTCGTAAGTGCTCAAACCCGTGGACCAAATCTTGATTGTGTCAAAGCATATTTTATTTTTCAAAATCGGTTGTAACTATTTTTCTCAAATGTAGACTCTAAAGACCTAAACAAACTGTATTGGTCGCCGTTTCTTCAAAGATGTCGGTTCGTAAATTATCGGTAAAATACCAAAAATCGGTTAAGAAGTGTTACCAAATACAGCTCTAGGGTTTATTTCACTCCTTATTGAGAACACCAAGACTGATAGGTTTTGGATATGGTTTGTGTTGGAAAGTTTCTTTCACCTCTGAGGATTGGCCTAATTCATTATACTAAAATTAGTCACACGCTGGATGGAGTGGGTTGGCAATAAATACTATTGTTTCTCATAGAAGCTTCCAAGAAGCATGTTTTCCTTAATACGTAAAGCTAATAACGGTGAAAAATTGCAATCAACTCCCCACCATCCAAAAATAAACCAATCAAACCCCTATCGTTAACAAAAATGTCAATCCGGCAGTTATTACTAAAAAAATGCTATGGACCATGTATTATCTTTAAGTATACAGGGTGTTCCCGAACCACGTTCCAAAACTCCAGGATACGGTTCCTTGGGGAAAAATTACGCACGAACATGTTTACCGTTTGAAATTTGGTATACATATTTTATGTTATACAATAATTTTATACAGTCTTTTATGAATTTACCAAAAACCAAGACTTTTTCCCCATGTTTTTAAAATGGGACGTTTAAATTTTTTATGTCGAATATATCAAAAACCCATTAACTTTACAAAACATTTTGAAAACATACAAAACAATAGTCCTGCTTTTTGGTACATTGATAAAAGGTCACATAAAAATATGTATGCCAAATTTGAACTTGGGTATCTAGTTTATTTCCAAAAATATAATTCAAAATTGCGGACATACGGAAAACAATCATTTTAGAGCATTAGGATGTTGGTAGGACCTTTTTTACTTATTTTGATCCAAGGAACCATATCCTGAAATTTTGGAACGTATGTAGGAAACACTAGTACATACAAATGTATATACATATATCATACAATTTATATACAATAAACAATTTGACCTTTTATGTTACCAACTACTAAGCCAAATTTCATTAACAGTTTATAAACCGTTCTTAAAATATTAATTTTTCTATGAAAATACAAAAATATTTTATTTTTAGGCAAATGTTGGGATTTGTAGACAATTACCAATAAATAATGTTTTCGTCAATAACTCTGACTGACCAATTGACTGACGACCAATTGACCTACAAAAACCTTTTTGTTTGCTTTTGTCTCTTGTGAATGTTTTGTAAAGTTTATGGTTTTCGAGATATTCAATAGTAAATATTTTAAACGGCCGCCATTTTGAAAATATACAAAATGAAGTCTTTACTTTTTGTTACACTTGTAAAACGTAACATGCAAAATGAGTATAACAAATCTGAACTCAATATATTTTTTTTATTTTGAAAGTTATAATGTTTTTTTTTGCGGATATCAGGAAAACTGAGCTCTTTCGGAATATTTGTATTCTTAATTTTGTCTTTATCCTAATCCACAGTTTACTAAATTTTGAAAGCTTACTTACGGAACACTCTGTATAAATATTTTTTGATTGATAAGTTACCGAACGGACTATATTGGTTGACGCGTGATGAGTGAATGAGAAAGATTTACCGTAACGTCATCAGCGTTTAGAAACAAGCTACCTGATTCTACAGCCTGTCTACTAATGGAGGACGCGATGTTTTAATGTGAAATTGGCAAATTAACTTGGCGTTGAATTTGAAAAACCTCTCATAAATAGAAAGTATAATTGTATAGAAGAGGCTGCGAGGAGACCAGGATGTTGAACGGCAATCAGGTAAGGCGGGGTTTCTTAGAATCGTAGAGAAAGGGATTTTGAATGGGAAATTACCAACGTGAAATATCCCCAACACCACTTGAGAGCATATCTATTCATGGTCCGGGAATTTTATTGTATTGTATAATAAACGGTGCAAAATGATTGCACAAATTTTATCAATCCACCGCGTAGAAATCTCTAAAATGACAACTCGTTAATCTGTTTGACAAAATTTTGAAAGAAAAATAAGTTAATTGGCGCCATAATGTTACCTACACTGATTGCCGTCACAGTTTTGTTAAATGTACTAAGAAAAGTGGTTAGGTTAAAGACGGCTGTAGTGGTAGTATTTATTAACCTCAATTTAATAAATAATTATTTACTGATTGGACGCCACTTCTCAGGACTACTATATAAAAAGGAAACACATTTTTCCTTGGCCTTTGTAGGAAATGTTGAATTGTATTGGCGTTAGTCCCTTCCGGAGCATTAGTCCATTTGGGGACACTGGTTTCTTTCGAAATTTCAGCCTCTCCTTGACACTGGGGCCTTTCGGAATTTAAGCCCCTTCCATGGCATTGGCCTCTTTAGAGACTTTAGCCTCTTTCTTGGCAACGGTCCCTTTCTAGGCAGTAGTTTCTTCCATGACGTTAGCCTCTTCCAGAGCATTGATATCTTTTGGAATGTTAACCTCTTTCGGAACATTGATCCCTTTAAACTATATCTAAAATTTTCAACATTAAAAGACCAGTATTCCGAGTTAGCTATTGCCACGAAGGGCTACTGCCCCCCGTTAGGGGTTAACGTCCCTAACAGAACCAATGTCCCGGAAGGGGCTAACGATAATACAATTTATCATTTCCTACAAGGTCTAAGAATAAATTAGATGTTTGTGGTTAACCACAGTTTGTTGTAGATAGTGCGTCCATAACTGAGGTCAACCTTTGCTTTACTTGTAAATAAAGACTTCTTACAGAACATGGTGCACAATGCTGAAATAAACAGATTATTATAAATTTCATGAAATATATTCTAAGGAGCTAAAAAAACTAATTGGACGCCACTTCTTAAAACATGTACTTTCAGGACTACTAGATAAAGAAGAAACAAATGGTTTCTTGGACAATGTTAAATTGTATTACCGTTAGCCCCTTCTGGGACATTGGTCCCTTTAGGGACGTTAACGCCTACCAGGACATTGGCCCCATTCGGGACGTTAGGCATTCCGGGACAGTAGTCCCTTGCTTGACGTTAGCCCCTTCCGGGACATTGGTCCCTTTAGGGACGTTAACGCCTACCGGGACATTGGCCCCATTCGGGACTTTAGGCATTCCGGGACATTGGTCCCTTTAGGGACGTTAGGCATTCCGGGGCAGTAGTCCCTTGCTTGACGTTAGCCCCTTCCGGGACATTGGTCCCTTTAGGGACGTTAACGCCTACCGGGACATTGGCCCCATTCGGGACTTTAGTCCCTTCCGGGACATTGGTCCCTTTAGGGACGTTAAAGCCTACCGGGACATTGGCCCCATTCGGGACTTTAGCCCCTTCCGGGACATTGGTCCCTTTAGGGACGTTAGGCATTCCGGGGCAGTAGTCCCTTGCTTGACGTTAGCCCCTTCCGGGACATTGGTCCCTTTAGGGACGTTAACGCCTACCGGGACTTAGGCCCCATTCGGGACGTTAGGCATTCCGGGGCAGTAGTCCCTTGCTTGACGTTAGCCCCTTCCGAAGCATTAGTCTCTTTTGAGATGTTAACCCCCTTTCGGAACATTGATCCCTTTAAACTTTATACACTTTTCTTTGTCTTGTATAAAGTTAACACACATTACACCAGAATTTAAATCTGTAAATTTCTATATAATTCAGTGTGTTATAAGTTGAATTACACACGAGATATGAACTGTTTAAAATGGCAGCCATTTTAAAATATTTTCAATTAGATTTTTCTGAATTTCACCGTGGAATGATACTTATTGTCAAAGTTCTGTATGTTAATAAAAATGTATCGCGCGTCAAATACATATTATAATTTGATTTTAGTTTCGCTGCTCACTAAATTAATTTACGATTTCACTTATTCATGTGTAACAAATGAAGGGATATCTTCACAAAAGACATAACCTGAATGACAAGGAAAATTGTAACAATCAATTAAAAGATGAAGAAGGCGCTTAACGCTTTAATCTTCTTCGCTTTTTCCGGCCTCTGTGAATGACGTATTGGAGGAGTGTACCTTCACTACTGGACATGAGATGATTTCCGATGCCGTTTCCTTTCCTTATTGCTGTACTTACAGTATTTCCTTAATGAATTAAAACAATGCTTCGTTCTTTACGATTAGTCCATATAGTATCTTGCATTCTATTGCTGAGTAATGGATTGTAACATTATTACCTTTGAACTGTACTGTGGCCGCTATCGTGCCTACGTACAATCACTTAGTTATACTTTAAGGTATTTCATTAAAAGAAAAAAAAAACTTTTTGGTCTCTAGTATTTTTTGTAAAGTTAATGGTTTTGTTGTATATATTCGATATTTCATAGTTTCAACGGCATTTTGAAAACATACGAAAGAATGTTTTTGGTATATTGATGAAAAATTACATACGTAATATGTATAGCAAATATGTGTACCAAATTTGGACTTTATATCTAATTTTTTTCCACAAATATATTGTTTTCCGTCATACTGCTTCAAAAACAGCTGTTTTCAATACATGCATTCAGATGCTAAAGTTGTTATTTTTAGTCTTAGGACCTAAAAACATCAGATGAGGTCGAGGTCATCAGCTGTTACTTCGTTTATACGAATTAATTAACATTTGAAATGAATCTATAACAAACTACCGATACTCTCGATTGTAAATAACCGATAAAAACAGCTGTTACCATCGTTATAGTTAGGGTATCACTAGCACAAATTAAACAGCTGTAATAGCTGTAAAATTGTGCGACATATGCAAACTTTTGAAGGTAAAATAGTTTATAACATTTTAGTTTTTGTGAAATTGTTTTCTTATATTGTTTTGCAGTATAACGATAAATATAGTTCATCACTAGGACCAAAATAAGCTTTTCGATCCTTACTCATTTTCCGACCTCGGCCGTTAAACTTGAGCTTGTATCGAAAAGCTTCATTTTTGTTCCTAGTGATGAATATACTATTTATGTAAAAATACAAAATGGCGGATAGACGAAAAACTAAGCATTTTAGGACATATGTTCATAGGAACTTTTCTACTTATTTTGACTCAAAGAACTATATCCTGGGGTTTGGGAACGTAGTTTGGACACACTCTTTATAAACAGAGGGAAATTTACAAGCTGAAGAGTTAAAAAGAGTCAATCTTGAAGTTTTCTTCAATACTTTAACTTTGCATACTTGTGTCTAAAATTAAAAGTTGACAGAAGTAACATCTTAAGTGTTGGCAAGTGATTTTTCAGACACTGTAACATGGAGCGTCGCAAGGTTCTGGTGGCAGAGTGTATTTGAACACAATAATAAAACAAAAACATAATTTGACACAACATTTATTACAGAAAAAACAAAATTGCCAGTAGTAACAATAACAATTTGGGATTTTAATTATTTTCATTTTATACAGGGTGCTCAAAAAGATTCCCTACAAGTTTTTCGTTCATAAATTGAAATCATCATGATACAGAAGGATATAAGGAAATCCAATATCAATTTAGGATATTCCATAACGAATTTTAAAGTTAGCAGCCATATTGGAAAATGGTGGCTATTTTGAAAGTTTACAAAATGGATTATTAAATTTTATGTAAAAATAACGAATCTCCCCCATTTTAAAGACCAATAAAATAAACACCCTGTAAAGTGTTCATGTAAACTTATTGATAACATTCTGAACATGAGCAATAGTTATACATTTTACAAAACTTATTAAAAGTTGTAATAAATA